>CM040186.1:42976549-43136549 GCA_022606455.1 Callitettix versicolor | reverse complement strand
GCTCATTCTACTCTCACTCATTTACTCAACATACACAAAACACACAACATCCACAAACACACTCCCTCACACAAACACATACACACCCGCAGGGGGGTGCAGACTAGCTGCACCTACTGAGAGGACCTAGACGAACCTCGCGGCACCCTAGTCTAGCAGACACTTACACTTACAGCACTACACTTACGATGTAAACACTTCACACTCACACGTACATTTAGGGATTTGCTGTGCTTGTTCCGTTACGTCTGGGAGTGGCGATTCTGCTTGGTTTCCTTTGGCGGGGCCAAGTATGTGGAACCTGATGTGTGCCTAGCACTGCCGAGGACCTCTGATGGGACAGGTTCTGGAACCGAGCAGCCTATAGGCGCTTGGCAAGCGCATGAATGTTGAGTTATGGGTGTCGGAGCCCATAGCTGGGTCTATCGAAACAAATGGTTGCATTCTGTGAGTACATAGAGGGCGGTTGCCAGTGGTACTTGGGTTTGGGGAACCGTAACTTTGTACCGGAACCCATTCCTAAGATTCTGGAGTGCTGACAGACATGTATTTCGGCTCCAGGATATCTGGAGGTCCCCCCCAAATTTTTTTTTTTTTTTTTTTTTTTTTTTTTTTTTATTGGGGGTTCTCGCTTTAGTTCGAGTATCCTGGGCTGCTGGTGGTCGTTTGGGTGCACCCTGTGCCAGTTGTTCGAAAGTCTTCATTCATGAATCGCTCGGCAAAACAAAGCATGGAACAAAAAAACAAAACGCCAAAAATGTTTAAAGAGGCCTCGTTAGACTACGTCGGACAGGTCTGAGAGTAGCAGTGGGAGTATTGACATGGAAGAAAAGGAGATGGGTGCTGCAGTTGTTTAGCTCCCTTCTCCTAGATTTTTAGTTTTTAGAAATTCTGAGGAAGGGCCCGACCTATCGAAAGTGTCTCCTTTCCTCATAAACAAGGCTATCGTTGGAAGAGTAGGTCCTGTAGCGTCTATTAGGAAGCTACAAAATGGTACGCTGTTAGTTCAGACTAGTAGCGACAAGCAGAGCTTGTCGCTCCTAAAGATGTCTTCCTTTTTTGATCGGATCAAGGTTTCTGTGGAGCCCCACAGAACCTTGAATTTTGCTAAAGGAGTGGTAACGTGCAGAGATCTCCTCCACCTAGACCTTGAGGAGATAAAGTCTGAGTTGGCATCAGAGTCAGTTACGGATGTTTATCGCATTCTGCGTAATGAAAATGGAAAAAAAAGTACCAACTGCTTCCCTCATTCTGACTTTTGGTAAACCCACAATCCCGGAATATATATTTGCCGGATATCAAAGGCTTTCTGTTCGAGCTTACGTTCCAAACCCGAGAAGATGCTTTAAGTGTCAGGGGTTTGGACACGTGAGTTCTACATGCAGAAAGCCCGAAATATGTGGTAATTGTGGTTCGAATGGCCATGGTGGTGACAATTGCACGGATGACCCAAAGTGTTCCAATTGTGGTGGCGATCATCCGGCTCGTTCCTTCAGCTGCCCCAAGTATAAGGACGAGAAAGCAGTTTTGACTATCATGGCAAGGGATAAAGTTTCATTTTCAGAAGCTAAAAAAATATTCAAAAGTTCCAGAATAATTGAGGGTTAAGTCGTTTGCGTCGGTCGCGTCTAGTAGCAAGACCTCATGTAGAAATTGCGATGAACTGACTAAAACTGTTAAAGCACTGACTGAGCAAGTAGCTCAGCTGTTATCCGTAATTTCAACTGTTACCACTCCTGCTTCCAGTACATCTGATCAATCTATGTCTATCTCTTCTAAAGAAAATCAGTCGAAAATCTCTAAAAATCAAGCTCCAAAGTCACTTGTGACTAAATCTTCAAAACCTACTTTTCCTGAAGCAGTTCCATCTGCTTCAAAAATGATGGTCCGAACTAAGTCACAAGTGGTAAAACCGACAGTAAAGTCTGTTTCTCCTGGACTTGCTTACTTTTAAAAAAAATCAAATACATACCCACCAGTAGTTGGGTCTAAGGATGCGGATAAAAATTAGTTAAAAATACCTCTAAGCAAGTTAAAAAAACTAAAACTAAAACTGAAGCCGTATCAAAAGCGACTTCTGCCAAAACAAATGTATCTACAGAGTCCGACATGAATCACAGTAGTGATTCGATGTCGGTAGACTCTGATAAATCAAAAGTTGTACATGACAAAAACGAACAGAACCCGCTGCTATATTAATTTATTTTACTTCAATGTCTGCATTTCCAATTAATAACAATGTGGTACAGTGGAATATTAATGGGATAAGAAGCCATATGGAAGATCTCAAAGTTCTTGTGCGAGATTCATCGCCTTTAATACTTTGTCTCCAAGAGACGCACTTGCATGAATCCCACACCTTCAATTTTAGGGGTATTCTATTTTCAGAGCAGATTTCGTCACTGAGGAAAGAGCCAGAGGTGGTGTAGCCATATTGGTTCACAACTCTGTCCAGTCCATATCTGTCAATATAATAACTCCTTTACAAGCTGTTGCCGTTCAGATTACCGTTCCATTCAAAGTTACCGTCTGTTGCCTTTACTTGCCGCCTAGTTACAATTTCCAACATCATGAAGTATATGATTTAATATATCAGTTGCCACAACCGATTTTATTGACATGTGATTTTAACGCTCACCATACTTCATGGGGTTCCTTATCCTGTAACTCAAGGGGATTACGAATCGAAGGAATACGGTCAAACTTAGATTTGTGTCTTCTAAATGACGGTTCCCGACTCATTTATCAGCATCTACTGGCGGATGGACAGTTGTCGATTTGTCATTTTGTAGTCCAGTTTTGGCAACAAAGTTTGAATGGTCGGTGTTACCAGATCTGTATGGCAGTGACCATAATCCCATTAATATTTCATTTTGTACTTTACCTCATGTGCAACGACGCCTGCCACGTTGGATCCTTAAAAGGCAAATTGGGAAGAATTTGCAAAAGATTTGTACCTCCAGACATTGAAGTGAACTGCATTAACACAGTGGTTAAGAAACTCACCAGTACGATTTTAAATGTAGCCGAGGATGTTATCCCTAAAACATCCGCAAACCCACCTCGTCCATCTGTTCCTTGGTGGAACGAGGACTGTAAGGAGGCTTTGCGTCTACGCCGAAAAGCACTACGGATATTCAACAAAAGCCCGACAGATGAAAATCTTGAGCGGTACAAAATTCTTAGAGCTTAAGCTCGAAGAATTTTTAGACAAAGTAGAAAGGAATCTTGGTCGCAATATATCGGAACAATATGCAGAACAACGCCAACATCTGTCGTCTGGAAGAAACTGCGCTCTATATCTGGCCGTGTTCCATCCACGGAGTTGATGGGTCTTAAACGGCCGAATGGAGAGTTAGTTTCTCAGTGTTCCGATATTGTAAATTTATTAGGATCATCTTTTGCTAGCTATTCCTGTTCTACGGCGTATAACGCTGCCTTTTGTAAATACAAAAGTGCAATAGAACCATTGCCGTTCACCATCGGTACTTGTGACGACTCTCCACTTAATAGTCTGTTTACTCTGCATGAGCTGGAATCTGCACTGTCTTCAACGAAGGACACAGCTCCCGGTCCTGACAACCTCTTATATTCCATGATCAAAAACCTTCCAACGTCAGGTAGGCTTGCCCTCCTCGAGATATACAATCGTATATTCGATGACCATACTTTCCCTGACAGTTGGTTGGAAGCAATAGTAATTCCTATTCTTAAGCCAGGTAAAGATAAAACTGATGCAAGTAGCTATCGTCCGATTTCTCTTACTAGCGTTCTTTGCAAGCTGGTAGAAAAAATGGTAAATCGTCGCCTTGTATGGTATTTGGAAACCAACAATTTACTTTGCAAAGACCAGTGCGGCTTTAGGCAAGGACGATGTTCTGTGGATCAATTAGTGTCTTTAGAAGCTGCAATACAAAATGCGTTTCTCTTGCGTCAAACACTAGTAGCTGTTTTTTTCGACCTAGAGAAGGCATACGACATGGCTTGGAGAAGGGGAATTTTGAACACATTAAAATCATGGGGTATACAGGGCAGGATTCTGCATTTTATCAAAAACTTCCTCAGTAATAGGTATTTTAGGGTGCGTCTTGGTAGTACGCTATCAGATCGTTTCTACTTAGAGAATGGTGTTCCACAGGGGAGTGTACTTAGTGTTACTCTGTTTGCTATTGCAATCAATAGCATAACATCTAATGTACGGTCCCCTGTCAGATGTTCTCTCTTTGTAGACGATTTTGCTATTTACGTAAGCACCAGAAACATGGCAACAGCTGAAAGAACCCTTCAGCTGGTAATAAATAGGTTGCAGACCTGGACGAAAACTACTGGCTTTAAATTCTCCGCTGCTAAAACTCAGTGTATTGCTTTCAGTCGCCGTCGACAGATCCAGGCTCCGTCGTTATATCTTGATGGTATACAGCTTCGGACTTCTCCATCCGTTCGATTCTTGGGTCTAATACTCGACGAAAGGCTCTCGTGGAGCCCTCACGTGCGTGATTTAAAATTAAGATGTAATAAAATCCTGGATATGTTGAGGGTTCTTAGTGGGTCTCGATGGGGTGCTGATAGGACCTGTATGCTGATGTTTTACCGTGCCGTAATTCGTTCGCGAATTGATTATGGCAGCATTGTTTATTCATCTGCTAGACCATCGATTTTAAAGAAACTAGATCCCGTCCATAACTCGGCAATCCGCCTTGTTTCTGGTGCTTTCCGTTCAAGTCCCGTCGTGAGTATTCTCGCCGATGCTGGCGAACCATCACTCTCTCGTCGGAGACAGCAGTTACAATTAAGTTACGTATCTAATATATCATGTAAACCATGGCATCCTGCTTATAATATCGTTTTCCATAATCAGTTGCTCCAACAATATGAATCCCGACCGCACGCTACAGCCCCTGTTGGCATTAGAACAACCCGTGTTTTTGAAGACTTGCGTATTGAACTACCCCCAATGTTTGAAAGGTCCTTTTGTCTTGTCCCTCCATGGAAAATCAATATGCCGACATTTGATTTCTCCTTGTGTGCATACCAGAAAGACAACACTCCTAACATTGTGTATCAACGTGAGTTTTTTCGACTTTCTAGTTCATATCCATCTGCTAAATTTATTTTCACAGATGGCTCTAAGATGAATAACAATGTTGGATGTGCATTTTACTCACTGGACGAAACATATAATTATGGATTACCCTCAATTTGTAGTGTCTTTACGGCCGAACTCTTTGCCATCTTAAAGGCTCTGAATACCATTGAATTCGATAGTTTGCATTTCGTAGTTTGTTCTGATTCAAAAAGTGCCCTCCAGGCAATCCGGGATATGTATTCGGTAAACCCTCTGGTTCAAGATATTCTGTGCTCTGTCCATAGACTTGAACTACGAGGTGCAAGAGTATCATTTATCTGGATTCCTGGCCACTGTGGAATATTTGGGAACACTGTAGCGGATAATGCGGCAAAGGAAGCAACTTTTCTTCCGCCATGCACTCAACGTGTATTCGTGTCTGACTTCCTTTGTCACGTAAAACATTTAATTCATCTACAGTGGGAAAATGAATGGGCAGCTACAAGCAGTAACAAATTGAGGGTAATCAAAAGTACAGTTCGTCCTTGGGGGTCGTCAATACGTGCAAGTCGCAGAGAAGAGGTGGTGATCACCCGTCTTCGCATTGGTCACTCCATGTTAACACATGGATTTCTGATGGGAGGCGGGGACCCACCTGAATGCGAATTCTGTAGGGAAACCATCACAATTAAACATATACTGCTCGATTGTGATGGTTTTCAAAATGTGCGTGTTATGTGTGGTCTGAGCAACTGTTTGCAGACGATGTTGGGAGATAGTGCCTCGGCCGTTGACCGGGTTCTATACTTCCTTCATCGTTTGAATGTTTTAAATAAAATTTAATATATATAGTTGTTATTTCTTGTGTTATTTATTTATTTTATCTAAAAACTTTATTTCTGTTATGTTTATGCATAGTTTTACGAATTGTTATTAAATTTTATTCATTATTTATTGTTATTTAGTTCTTAAGTGTAATATATCTATAGCTGTTTTCTAAATTTTTAATTTATTTTTACTGTTATAGTTTGTTGTTGTTGTTTTGTTGTTTTTGTTGCTTTTTTCTTAAGTAAAATTTTGTTTAATTTTTTTTTTTATATATATACTCTCATTTTTCGTGACGGCGATGATAACCTGAACGGTTTTTCGCCGGGAAAAAAAAAAAAATAGTATTATACTAGCTGCTAGTTGGAGCATTTCTGCTGCAGAAAAATTAAAGAAATAACATTAAAAGAATAGAATGAAAAGGAAATAATGAATTGTTTTCTTGTTGATAATTAGTTTGCATAATATTGAAGTGGTATCCAACTTGCCGCTCCCAATAAATTATGAAGTTTTGCTGTGCATTGTATGATCGATGTGTTTCAGTGACACGTTGAATTGTACTATTTTCATTCTGAAAAATAATATCACACTTATCACATTATTTGCCCCTATGACAATTACAACTTCATTGATCGCTTTGTAGATTCTGGCATGCTGTCAGAATGATGTTTTATTGGCTTGTATTCGAATGGTGAAATGGTCCACCAGTAAGTTGTGAATTGAAGTTTTGAATAAATTTATTAATGCAATGTGTTGCTGAAAAAATGTTTGAAAATATCATATTATGTGGTGTTTGGTCATTGGATTTGCATTGCAATGTTGATCAACTTGCGTATCACCGTGTTCCATAAAGTATATCTGTACAAATTTACGTTCAGCATGCAGAAATGGTAGAAATGAACCAAAACAGTGATATATTTGTCCTTGAATTTGAAAGTAGGCACATACTGATCTTGGAAAATTTTGTTGGCTCCAAAATATATGTCATTTGAAACGCTTAATTATATTTATGAATGTTTTACAAAAAGTGTTTAGAATCATGTGAGTCACCTGAAAGCAATGAAAATAATGGATCAGGTGTTGGATGAAATGCTGGATCCAACTTTGCACATTCTCACAGCACTTTCCTGATGTTTAATTGTTGAACTTAAGTGAACAGCAATAACCACATATCTTACCTATTTTGCCAATATTTACAGTGAGGTGCAAACTGTAATCACAGTTATTATCATATTTCAATATATCAAGATTTGAATCAACATGTACTATTCGTGAAGATGAAGTAGAACACGAATGTTCTTTTTCGATTCTCGCTGCATGTTGATCTTTGGATTCTGATGCACATGATTGAGAGGCATGTAATAATTCTCTTTTGATTCTTACCACATGTTAATCTAGAGATTCTGATGCAAGTGAATGTGTAATTCATAAAAGTTCTACCTCATTGCTCACTTGTTGTGCATTGTTTGTTTGAGAAGCATGAATTTGCTGATTTCTACATGCTGCGCTGGTAGCTCTACTAAATGATAAACGTTTTGGAGGCACTTTGTTTGTGTGAGATAAAGTCCAAATAACATGTGCCGTTTGCTTTAGCCAAGCTATTATGTACATTGAGTTGAATATTCACTGAAAAAAAAAATCAGAGTAAGACACAATAAAAATGAGTAAGTCATACAACACTGATATTTGTTTAATAACCTACTTACCATGTAGTTATACCAAGCACGAATGTTGTAAAAATGATGGAATATATGCTGTTTGCTGTAGCCAAAATACTGTGCACATTGAATAAAAGCTATGTATGACAATTGGAAGTGAGTAACAAACAATAGAATGCTGATATTGTTTTACACTGAGTGCTATTATTATTTGTTGGTTGTCTTTGAAATGACAGTTCACTATTATAGAAGCATTGTTTCTAACATATGACTTATTTATTTAGGCCCACTTGAGTCACCTGTTTGTAAAATTACTGGAAGGGATCTATAACACTTTTTCACTACAAAGTGTGATTTTTAAGGGTGAAGGGATTGAATCTTACAACACACTTCCCGAGAACCTCTTAAACATTCAGCAAAAAGGTCCATCATAATCAGATAAGTGGTATGGCAAAGGTACTGAAAAACTTGTTTTTCACAACAAAGGATGATTTGTAAGGGTGAAGGGGAGCACCTGGGACTGTTTTTTCTGTAAAAAACCTTCGTTAAAATATTGCCAACATATGGAAAAAAATCGATCTAGCCGTTTTCAATTTATGGCACCACCAACAAAATATTGATTCATTTTTATATTTACACATTATTATTATTATTATTTATGGACAACCAGGTTTCTATAGTACTAATTTTTTGGTCACTCTGCTATAAAGAACTTGTGCGCTTTGTTCACTTGATCAGCTTTCCCAATTCAACTCCAGGTTTACAGAGAATAAAATTTGCTATTATTTCATTTAACTGTTTTTACGGTTTTCATAAATTTACATTTCCTCAAAGTATATGACATCAATTAAATTGTTATACTTATTTAAAAACTTTTATAAATTTTACTTTAAATATTTTATACAAATTTGAATTTTTTTAAAAACGAATTTTAAGAAATTTTAAAATATTAAAAGAGTTAGATATATTAAAACTTTTAGTTGACATTGCTTGTAAAAAAAAATCAAACAGTTTGTAATTGAATGCCTCTTGTTTGATTCCAGCTTTCAAGAATAATGTTTTTCAGAAATGTTTGGTGTTTATCTTTAGTGAAACTTCCTTTTATCAAAACGGGTATGTTTTTCATATTTTACAATATCACAGAAGTGTGATCAAAATCTGATGAAATGATTTTATTCACTGAGTGAAGCAAGGCCTCTGATTTAAATTGACAGTTAAGCATTTAGTTTGTTATGCAATTTTGGCCTAACACAATGACTGATTGATCTGAAATTTGTTGCAAAATTACCTTATATAAAACCCAACTTTTTCTTATCTGTAAAATTGTTTTCATTTAGATCATGATTGCAGCCTCTGATTTAATAATTATGATTGTAGTTGATGGTTTTTTTTTAGCCTGTAATTTTAATTTTTAGCCTGTAACCTGTAATTTTAGCTGAATAGCAACACATTTAATAACTTTGATTACTTTGTGGAAAAATGTCATAAAATTTCCAATAATATTGGTTCAGTAAGCCACAGTAGACCTATTGCACCCCCTTTATATATTCCTGTGATGTTCAGTTATGGTGTCTTCTCCAGTACTAGTCTCTTCATAAAGTCTTGGATTTGGAGAAGATTCAAGGTGGGAAATTCCCCATCCACTTCTAATTGGTGAATTCCCCAGTAGCACACATTGTTGGCCAAATGTTGGGACTTTGTTGGCAAAGTTGGTTAATGGTTAGTTAATAGGCCAACGAATTACCTTCACTGGGCCAACGAGCTGTTCCTTTGCCAGGCCAACTGTTATATTTATGAAAACCTGTGCTGTTGGCCCAACATTAATTCTTAGTTGGCAGAAAGTGTAAGCAATATGTTGTTAAAATAAATATCTCATAAATTAAGTAGGGTAGGCCTAGAATTATTTAAAAAGTTTTAAAATAGTATCTTATTTGTAAATATAATAGCATTTTATCGATGTTGTAAAATTTACTGCAAAGTGCAAATGCAAATGATGATTTACACAGAATTGCCAACAACAGAACATTTTTTATTTTAGCATCATTGTGAACAGAATAATATTATTTTTTTAATTACTATATTAATACTAGTGTTACAATGAATAAAAATTAAAAAAAAAAGCAATTTCTTATTTTATTTATACTTAGCTATAACCATTTACTATGGATGATTTTATGATGAAATTATTATTTGAAATATTGCCAGCACTGCGAAATAGTGAAAGTATGTCCATTACTCCTTTACTTCTTTATCTTCACTCATCAGTTGTAGTCCCATGGTACTATAGGTACAAAACAGTCCTAGTAATAATTTGTCATTATAGTGTTTTGTTTTTGGTTGGCTTTTCACAATTGTCTTTTAAATAAATTTTGTTTGTGTGAATTTTATCAATTTTTATAAAATAACCTTGGTTAATAATGAAATAGGCTATGTTGGTTACTCAAATAACTTTCACTCCTAACCCTACTAATTACCAACTTATTTAAAGTATGAATAAGAGTGATATGTGATAGAGTAACAGTGTGATCGCCAAACTCATCAACTGCTCATTTCAGCTGCCTCCGCTAGCATTATTAAGCAACTACTAATTTATTTTATTGGTTCTTAAAACAATTTTTTGCTGTGTCAAGTAGGATTAGAGGAAATTATAAATTACTTAATATGTACTTTACATTAGAGGATTCCCTTCCACCAGTGCTGAACTATATATTTATCAGGAGAAAATGTCTAGCATCAGTTTTTTTTTAGGTTTCTTACTGAAAAGCATTTAATAAAGTTCCTACAAACTTTTTTTGCATTTGTACTGGTCTGGGCATCTGTAAGCACAGTTTACTCTTCTGCCCCAGGTTAGCTCTTTTTTTTTTTAGGGCCTGAAATAAGCGATATATTTTTGAACTTTTTGCTTCTTTAATGAATTTATTTTTGAGTTAATAAGTTATACATTAGAATCACATAAAATTTTACACATTTTTTGTTCAATTTGATTCAGTCTATCCACAAAAGTTTATTCTAGTAATTGATTGGACTATTTTGGTACTTAATTAAATCTATTCAACCATTTCAATAATCATTCTTTTCAAATCTTAAAATATCAATATATATTAAGTATTAAAATAAAAAAAAAGTATATTAAGTATTAAAATAAAAATACTTTTTTTTATCTTACAGTGTTTGAAAATCTAATCACTCTTGTAATTAGTATTAAAATCTTTATAAATTATAATTTTATATTCCATTAAAAATACAAAAATGTAATCACAATCTGGGTTTATATTTTCCTTATAAATTTGAAAGTTTTAAATTATTGATATACAGATAATTATGCTGATTCAGATTTTCAAGAAAATTATTCTTGGAAATTCTTTCCATTACATCAGCATATATGCAATGCTTACTTCACTTTCATGTAACACTATTTTCAATTATCTTCCCCCGCAGGGGGCGCAAACTAGCTGCACCTATTGAGAGGATTTAGATGTCCCTCGTGGTACCCGAGTCTAACACACACTTATACTTACAACACTACACTTACAACTTTAACACTTTACACTCACACTTATGAGTAAAAGGCGATAATAGCCTCAATGTGCTTTTTACGTTAAAATAAAAAAAAAATATATTATCTTCACGCTTTTGGTTATTACATCTGTATTAAATAAAGAAAATTTAAGTTAAACAAACTTATTACAAAAATATATATTTATAAATTAAAGGAAATATGCTGTTCAACCAATCAGCGATCAAATGGACTGTAACATGTATAATATAAAACCAGTCACAAAGAAAACAACATACAAGAATCTATAGATATTTTGCTAATTGTAATTAACAAGAATGCAATTATTAAAATAACAACAAGTAACATTTGAGACAGGAGGGAAGTTAAGATGCAATTTGATAACCTTTAAATAAATATAGTACAAACATATCAATTATCTAAAGACGATCAAACAGTTCAAGTGTGAAAAACTAGAAGACTATTGATGTGATAAACTTAAACATGAAGGATAAAGACCTCATACCTCAGACCACAGTGCCCTGAAGTGACTCTCATAATTTTCTGAATTTTCCTTTTCCCATGAAAAACTAAGTTACTGGCTGACAAGACTTTAGTTTGAAATATTGTTCCCTTCAGCCCAGTTTCTGCAGCCTGTAAGGGTTGTATCTGTCACACCCAAGATTTGATTTCTGGTTGTCTTCTGCTTCTAGGCTTAGTTAGAAGACTCTCTGTTACAGCCTCCTCTCTTATCAATTTCCACTTCCGCTCTCCTGGAAAACATATACAAATGTCTGTCTGACTTGAGGTTTGCACATCTACAAATGTTGGTTTGTATTAATAAGGTGGGCTGCTCCCTTACTGATTTGAGATGTTTAACCACAACTCTTACTTCTTCCACTGTAGATGGTGTAGGTCCACCTAGCGTCACTACATTTTGCTGCAATTCACTGCTTGTTAGTCTCATGAGGGCTGTGTGCTTAGATACAGATCCAACTGCAGTTCCTCCCTCTTTGTGCTATTTTTACTCCTAGGTCCATTTGTGCCAGTTTCCCCAATTTTTCTGTTTTGATGTTTTGCTTCCCATTATTAAAATCTTACAAATAGATAAGAAAATAAAATGTCCACCATTATGAATTCTGCATAATTAAGTACATAATTATTTTTATTATTTATAGATCTTTCTTAATGCAAATGTATATAGAAAAATAAAATAATAATAATATTAATAATAATAATAATAATAATAACATCTGAATATATCATAAGCAGAACTAAGTTTATCGTTGATAATGGCATCATTTACAGTCAAATAATTCCGAAACATCCAATGAATTAAAACGTTCATATGAATATCTCAAGCGACTACAAACAAGACGAAAGAGAGATATACCAACAAGACGGAGCTCAGAACACGCGTGCATTTCTTGTATGTCACACACGAATTGATGAGAACAATTAGCTGTGTATAAGTGTGTAAAATCCTACAGTGGCGCAGTCTGTTGGATACATTTTTTCACACAGTATTAAGTTTGATTAGCCAATTTGGGTTCCAGAAAAAAATATGATATTTTAGTATTTTCGTAGTAAGGTGGCAGCCCTAATCACGATTACAACGTTACTTAAAACCGAGCTCCGTGGAATGGGGCTCAGAGTGAATTTGGAACACGTAGTGCAGGTGTGTAACTAGATTCTGGAGCCCACTATGTACGCCATGCAAGTAAACCACACACACACACACACACACACACACACACACACACACACACACAAATTAAGACTCTCAAAAAGTAAGCAAGAAGTCAGGATCAGATGTATATAGATGCTCATTTAAACATCACAGGCCGGCGGAGACAGCTGAAGTGAGCAGCTGATAGGCTTCGCGACCCCACCATACCTCTAGCTCATTCTACTCTCACTCATTTACTCCACATACACACAACACACACATACACACACACTCTCTCTCTCTCACACACACACACACACACACACACAAATACATACACACCCGCAGGGGGGTGCAGACTAGCTGCACCTAGTGAGAGGACCTAGACGAACCTCGCGGCACCCGAGTTTAACACACACTTACATTTACAGCACTTCACTTACGATGTAAATACTTCACACTCACACGTACATTTAGGGATTAGCTGTTCTTGTTCCGCTATGTCTGGGAGTGGCGATTCTGCTTGGTTTCCTTTGGCTGGGCCAAGTATATGGAACCTGATGAGTGCCTAGCACTGCCGAGGACCTCTGATGGGACAAGTTCTGGAACCGAGCAGCCTATAGGCGCTTGGCAAGCACATGAATGTTGAGTTATGGGTGTCGGAGCCCATAGCTGGGTCTATCGAAACAAATGGTTGCATTCTGTGAGTACATAGAGGGCGGTTGCCAGTGGTACTTGGGTTTGGGGAACCGTAACTTTGTACCGGAACCCATTCCTAAGATTCTGGAGTGCTGACAGACATGTATTTCTGCTCCAGGGTTTAGAGGTCCTTCCCAATTTATTGGGGATTCTCGCTTTAGTTCGAGTATCCTGGGCTGCTGGTGGTCGTTTGGGTGCACCCTGTGCCACATGTTCGAAAAATCTTCATTCATGAACCGCTCGGCAAACTAAAGTATGGATAACTTTACCAAAAACGCCAAAGGAGTGTTAAAGAGACCTCGTTCGGCTTCGAACGGGTCTGTTGTTAGCAGTAGAAGTGATTTAAATACGGAAAATGAGGAGATGCGAGCTGAAACTCTAAAATTGCTATCTTCAAAATTTATAATTTTTAAAAACTCGGTGGAAGAGGCCGACTTGTCAAAAGTGTCCCCTTTCCTCATAAATAAGGCGATTATTGGAAGAGCAGGTCCCGTAGCTTCAATTAAGAAGCTGCAGAACGGGACCTTACTGGTTCAGTCTAAAAGCGATAAGCAGAGCCTATCGCTGTTGAAAATGACATCGTTATTGAAATGGTCAAGGTTTCTATAGAGCCCCACAGAACCTTGAACTCAGCAAAGGGAGTGATAACCTGTAAAGATCTCCTCCATGTAGACCTGGAGGAGATTAAATCAGAGTTAGCAAATCAAGCTGTTGTAGACGTGTGCCGTATTACGCGAAACGATAAGGGGGAAAAAGTACCTCCTGCCTCATTGATTTTGACTTTTGATAAGCCAACTGTCCCAGACCATATCTATGCCGGATACCAGCGCATTTCGGTAAGGCCATACGTTCCAAACCCGAGACAGTGTTTTAAATGCCAGGGTTTTGGACATGTGAGCTCCACATGCCGGAAGGATCAGATATGCGGTAATTGTAGTGGTAATAGTAATGATAGTGAGCAATGTAAAAATGTTCCAAAGTGTTCGAATTGTGGTGGAGACCATCCCGCTCGTTCCTTTGACTGCCCTAAGTTTAAGGATGAGAAAGCCATTCTTTCTATCATGGCCAAGGATAAGGTATCTTTTTCAGATGTAAGGAAGGTTTTCAAAAGCTCAAAATCAATAAGTGAAGGTAAATCGTTTGCTGCTGCCACCTCTACTAGTAAATCATCGTGCGCTAATTGCGAAGAGCTAACTAAAACGGTAAAATCATTATCGGAACAGGTAGCTCAATTGCTAACTCTGATTTCTGCGGGTTCCACTCCTGATTCGCTGTCTAAATCGTCTGAAAGGTCTTCCTCTGAAGTGTCTTCAAAAGGAAAGGATACTCACCTTTCAAAATTCGCTACTAAAACCTTTGTGACAAAGAATCCGAGGCCTGTAATTCCGGAAGCAAATCCATCTTCTTCCAATCTAGGTTTAAGGACTAAGTCACAAGTGTTAAAGCCTTCGTCTAGGAAAGTTCCGTCTGGATTATCTTTTTTTCTAAAAAAAGCTAGCACTTGTCCACCAACAGTTGGGTTGAAGCACACAGGTAACAAACCTGTTAAATCTACAAATAAACAAAGGAAAAAGTCTAAAGACGGAACCGTTCCCATGGCGACTTCATTAAAACCAAAACAGCTATTGGAATCTGACTTAAATCACAGCAGTGATTCAATGTCTGTGGATTCCGATAAACTTAATGTTGATAATAACAATGAATCTGATGTTAATCCTTTAATGTACTAGTATTTTTCATTTCAATGTCTACACTTTCAATTAACCATAATGTGATACAATGGAAAATTAATGGGATATGTTGCCATATTGAAGATTTGAAAGTTCTCGTGAGAGATACGTCTCCTTTACTGGTATGTTTACAGGAGACGCACCTACGTGAATCGCACACCTTCAGTTTTAGAGGCTATTCCATTTTCAGAACTAATTTCATAACGGAGGAAAGAGCCAAAGCTAGTGTCGCCATATTGGCTCATAACTCTATCGAATCGACTCACGTTAATGTTGTAACCCCTTTACCGGCTGTAGCCGTTCAAACATTCGTCCCATTAAAATTTATCATCTGTTGCCTTTACTTGCCTCCGAGTTACAATTTTCAAAATCATAAAATATATGACTTGCAGTCTCAGTTACCGCTGCCGATTTTACTGACAGGCGATTTCAATGCTCACCATATTACATGGGGTTCATTGTCTTGTAACTCAAGGGGAATACAATTTGATAGAATACTTGGATTTGTGCCTACTTAATGACGGTTCTCTTACACATTTATCAACATCTACTGGTGGATGGTCAGTTGTAAATTGGTCATTTTGTAGTCCAGTTCTGGCAACAAAGTTCGAATGGTCGACATTACCAGATCTATATGGCAGCGATCATACTCACATTAATATTACCTTTCGTAATCTCCCTCGTGAGAATCAACGTATACATCGTTGGATTCTGAAAAAAGCAAACTGGGAGGAATTTTTTAAAAAGATTTGTATCACCAGATATTGAAGAAAGTAACTCTATAAACATAATTGTAAAAAAACTTCACTCGTTCAATTTTACATATAGCGAATGATGTTATTCCTAAAACATCCACAAACCCACCACGTCCATCTGTCCCTTGGTGGAACGAACAGTGTAAAGATGCCTTGCGCCTACGTAGAAAAGCACTGAGAATATTCACCAGAAGTTCGACAGATGAAAATCTTGAACAATATAAAATTTTACAAGCCAAAGCACTTAGAATTTTCAGGCAGAGTAGAAAAGATTCTTGGACCCAATATATCTCAACAATATCTAGGACAAAGCCTCCATCTATTGTTGGTTGAAAATTCGCTCTCTTTCTGGTTCTAGCTCATCTAATTTATTGATGGGACTTAAACAGACAAACAGAATAATATTAACTGATTGTTCCGATATTGTAAATCGTTTAGGGTCATCTCTTGCAAGCTTTTCTTCTTCTACCGCCTATAGCAGTGCCTTTTGTGAGTACAAAAATAGAATTGAAGCACTGTCGGCCCATCTGAAGAATCTCCTTTGAATAGTTTGTTTACTTTGCATGAGCTAGAATCTGCATTATCGTCTACTAGAGATTCAGCTCCCGATCCTGACAACCTTGTTTACTCCATGATTAAAAATCTTCCAAACTTCAGGTAGGCTTTCTCTCCTCGAGATATACAACCGTATATTTGAGGAGCATACTTTTCCTGACGCTTGGTTGGAAGCAGTAGTAATTCCTATTCTTAAGCCAGGTAAAGATAAAACTGAACCAAGTAGTTATCGTCCGATTTCTTTTACCAGCGTCCATTGCAAGCTGTTAGAAAAAATGGTAAATCGTCTTTGGTCTGGTACATAGAAACAAACAACCTGCTTTCCAAAGTACAGTGTGGCTTCAGGTAAGGACGATCTTCTATGGATCAGTTGGTAATGCTAGAGTCTGCAATACAGAATGCCTTCCTCTTGCGTCAGCCGCTAGTTGCTGTTTTTTCGACCTAGAGAAGGCATAAGATATGGCTTCGAGACGAGGAATACTAAACATATTAAAATCATGGGGTATACAAGGGAACATACTAGCTTTCATTAAATATTTCCATACTGATAGGTATTTCAGGGTGCGTGTTGGAAGTACACACGCTATCAGATCGTTTCTACTTAGAGAATGGCGTTCCTTAGGGGAGTGTACTTAGTGTTACTCTGTTTGCTATTGCAATCAATAGCATAACGTCTAATGTACGGTCCCCTGTCAGATGTTCTCTCTTTGTGAACGATTTTGCTATTTAAGTAAGCACCAGAAACATGGCAACAGTTGAAATAACCATTCAGCTGGTAATAAATAGGTTGCAGTCCTGGACGAGAACTACTGGCTCTAAATTCTCCGATGCTAAAAATCAGTGTATTGCGTTCAGTCGCCGTCGACAGATCCAAGCACCGTCGTTATATCTTGATGGTATACAGCTTCGGACTTCGCCATCCATTCGATTCTCGGGTCTAATACTCGACGAAAGGCTTTCCTGGAGCCCTCACGTGCGTGATTTAAAATTACGATATAATAAAATCCTCGATATGTTGAGGGTTCTTATTGGGTCTTGATGGGCGCTGATAGGACCTGTATACTGATGTTTTACCGTGCCGTAATCCGTTCGCGAATTGAATATGGCAGCATTGTATATTCATCTGCTAGACCATCGATTTTAAAGAAACTAGATCCCGTCCATAACTCTTCAATCTGTCTTGTTTCTGGTGCTTTCGGTTCAAGTCCCGTCGTGAGTGTTCTCGCCGATGCTGGTGAACCATCAGTCTCTCATCGGAGACAGCAGTTACAATTAAATTACATATTTAATATATTATGTAAACCATGGCATCCTGCTTATAATACCGTTTTCCATAATCAGTTGCACCAACATTATGAATCCCGACCGCACGCTACAGCCCCTGTTGGCATTAGAACAACCCGTGTTTTTGAAGACTTGCGTATTGAACTACCCATAATGTTTGAAAGGTCCTTTTGTCTTGTCCCTCCATGGACAATCAATATGCCGACCTTTGATTTCTCCTTGTGTACATACCTGAAAGATAACACTCCTAACATTGTGTATCAACGTGAGTTTTCTAGACTGATTAATTCATATCCATCTGCTAAATTTATTTTCACAGATGGTTCTAAGATGAATGATAATGTTGGTTGCGCGTTTTACTCACTGGACAAAACGTATAAGTATGGATTACCCTCAATTTGTAGTGTCTTTACAGCTGAACTCTTTGTTATCTTAAAGGCTCTGAACACTATTGAATTCGATAGTTTGCATTACGTAGTTTGTTCTGATTCAAAAAGTGCCCTATAGGCAATCCGGGATATGTATTCGGTAAACCCTCTAGTTCAAGAAATTCTGTGCTCTGTCCATAGACTTGAATCTGATGTTAATCCTTTAATGTACTAGTATTTTTCATTTCAATGTCTACACTTTCAATTAACCATAATGTGATACAATGGAAAATTAATGGGATACGTTGCCATATTGAAGATTTGAAAGTTCTCGTGAGAGATACGTCTCCTTTACTGGTATGTTTACAGGAGACGCACCTACGTGAATCGCACACCTTCAGTTTTAGAGGCTATTCCATTTTCAGAACTAATTTCATAACGGAGGAAAGAGCCAAAGGTGGTGTCGCCATATTGGCTCATAACTCTATCGAATCGACTCACGTTAATGTTGTAACCCCTTTACCGGCTGTAGCCGTTCAAACATTCGTTCCATTAAAATTTATCATCTGTTGCCTTTACTTGCCTCCGAGTTACAATTTTCAAAATCATAAAATATATGACTTGCAGTCTCAGTTACCGCTGCCGATTTTACTGACAGGCGATTTCAATGCTCACCATATTACATGGGGTTCATTGTCTTGTAACTCAAGGGGAATACAATTTGATAGAATACTTGGATTTGTGCCTACTTAATGACGGTTCTCTTACACATTTATCAACATCTACTGGTGGATGGTCAGTTGTAAATTGGTCATTTTGTAGTCCAGTTCTGGCAACAAACTTCGAATGGTCGACATTACCAGATCTATATGGCAGCGATCATACTCACATTAATATTACCTTTCGTAATCTCCCTCGTGAGAATCAACGTATACATCGTTGGATTCTGAAAAAAGCAAACTGGGAGGAATTTTTAAAAAGATTTGTATCACCAGATATTGAAGAAAGTAACTCTATAAACATAATTGTAAAAAACTTCACTCGTACAATTTTACATATAGCGAATGATGTTATTCCTAAAACATCCACAAACCCACCACGTCCATCTGTCCCTTGGTGGAACGAACAGTGTAAAGATGCCTTGCGCCTACGTAGAAAAGCACTGAGAATATTCACCAGAAGTTCGACAGATGAAAATCTTGAACAATATAAAATTTTACAAGCCAAAGCACTTAGAATTTTCAGGCAGAGTAGAAAAGATTCTTGGACCCAATATATCTCAACAATATCTAGGACAAAGCCTCCATCTTTGTTGGTTTGGAAAAAAATTCGCTCTCTTTCTGGTTCTAGCTCATCTAATTTATTGATGGGACTTAAACAGACAAACAGAATAATATTAACTGATTGTTCCGATATTGTAAATCCGATATAGTAAAAAGCTCTTGCAAGCTTTTCTTCTTCTACCGCCTATAGCAGTGCCTTTTGTGAGTACAAAAATAGAATTGAAGCACTGTCGGCCCATCTGAAGAATCTCCTTTGAATAGTTTGTTTACTTTGCATGAGCTAGAATCTGCATTATCGTCTACTAGAGATTCAGCTCCCGATCCTGACAACCTTGTTTACTCCATGATTAAAAATCTTCCAAACTTCAGGTAGGCTTTCTCTCCTCGAGATATACAACCGTATATTTGAGGAGCATACTTTTCCTGACGCTTGGTTGGAAGCAGTAGTAATTCCTATTCTTAAGCCAGGTAAAGATAAAACTGAACCAAGTAGTTATCGTCCGATTTCTTTTACCAGCGTCCATTGCAAGCTGTTAGAAAAAATGGTAAATCGTCTTTGGTCTGGTACATAGAAACAAACAACCTGCTTTCCAAAGTACAGTGTGGCTTCAGGTAAGGACGATCTTCTATGGATCAGTTGGTAATGCTAGAGTCTGCAATACAGAATGCCTTCCTCTTGCGTCAGCCGCTAGTTGCTGTTTTTTCGACCTAGAGAAGGCATAAGATATGGCTTCGAGACGAGGAATACTAAACATATTAAAATCATGGGGTATACAAGGGAACATACTAGCTTTCATTAAATATTTCCATACTGATAGGTATTTCAGGGTGCGTGTTGGAAGTACACACGCTATCAGAACGCTTCTACTTAGAGAATGGTGTTCCTTAGGGGAGTGTACTTAGTGTTACTCTGTTTGCTATTGCAATCAATAGCATAACGTCTAATGTACGGTCCCCTGTCAGATGTTCTCTCTTTGTGAACGATTTTGCTATTTACGTAAGCACCAGAAACATGGCAACAGTTGAAATAACCATTCAGCTGGTAATAAATAGGTTGCAGTCCTGGACGAGAACTACTGGCTCTAAATTCTCCGATGCTAAAAATCAGTGTATTGCGTTCAGTCGCCGTCGACAGATCCAAGCACCGTCGTTATATCTTGATGGTATACAGCTTCGGACTTCGCCATCCGTTCGATTCTTGGGTCTAATACTCGACGAAAGGCTTTCCTGGAGCCCTCACGTGCGTGATTTAAAATTACGATATAATAAAATCCTCGATATGTTGAGGGTTCTTATTGGGTCTAGATGGGCGCTGATAGGACCTGTATACTGATGTTTTACCGTGCCGTAATCCGTTCGCGAATTGAATATGGCAGCATTGTATATTCATCTGCTAGACCATCGATTTTAAAGAAACTAGATCCCGTCCATAACTCTGCAATCTGTCTTGTTTCTGGTGCTTTCGGTTCAAGTCCCGTCGTGAGTGTTCTCGCCGATGCTGGTGAACCATCAGTCTCTCATCGGAGACAGCAGTTACAATTAAATTACATATTTAATATATTATGTAAACCATGGCATCCTGCTTATAATACCGTTTTCCATAATCAGTTGCACCAACATTATGAATCCCGACCGCACGCTACAGCCCCTGTTGGCATTAGAATAACCCGTGTTTTTGAAGACTTGCGTATTGAACTACCCATAATGTTTGAAAGGTCCTTTTGTCTTGTCCCTCCATGGACAATCAATATGCCGACCTTTGATTTCTCCTTGTGTACATACCTGAAAGATAACACTCCTAACATTGTGTATCAACGTGAGTTTTCTAGACTGATTAATTCATATCCATCTGCTAAATTTATTTTCACAGATGGTTCTAAGATGAATGATAATGTTGGTTGCGCGTTTTACTCACTGGACAAAACGTATAAGTATGGATTACCCTCAATTTGTAGTGTCTTTACAGCTGAACTCTTTGTTATCTTAAAGGCTCTGAACACTATTGAATTCGATAGTTTGCATTACGTAGTTTGTTCTGATTCAAAAAGTGCCCTATAGGCAATCCGGGATATGTATTCGGTAAACCCTCTAGTTCAAGAAATTCTGTGCTCTGTCCATAGACTTGAACTACGAGGTGCAAGAGTATCATTTATCTGGATTCCTGGTCACTGTGGATTATTTGGAAACACTTTAGCGGATAATGCGGCAAAGTAAACAACTTTTCTGCCACCATGCACTCAACGTGTAATCTTGTCTGACTTTCTTTGTTACGTAAAACATTTAATTCTTCTACAGTGGAAAAATGAATGGGCAGCTACAAGCAGTAAAAAATTGAGGGTAATTAAAAATACTGTTCGTCCTTGGGGGTCGTCAATACGTGCAAGTCGTAGAGAAGAGGTGGTGATCACCCGCCTTCGCATTGGTCACTCCATATTAACGCATGGATTTCTGATGGATCGTGGGGACCCACCTGAATGCGAGTTCTGTAGGGAAACCATCGCAATAAAACATATATTGCTCGATTGTGATGGTTTCCAAAATTTGCGTGTTATGTGTGGTCTGAGCAACTGTTTGCAGACGATGTTGGAAGATAGTGCCTCGGCCATTGAACGGGTTCTAGACTTCCTTCATCGTCTGAATGTTTTAAATAAAATTTAATTTATATATTTGTTATTTCTTGTTATTTTATTTATTTATTTTATCTAAATAAATATATTTCTGTCATGTTTATATATACTTTTACGAATTGTTATTAAATTTTATTCATTATTCATTGTTATTTAGTTCTTAAGTATTCGTTATTGTAAAATAGCCATACCTGTTATTTTTATATTTTTGTTTAATTTATTTTTACTATTATAGTTTGTTGTTGTTTTTGTCTCATTTATGTAAATTATTGTTAATTTTTTATTTTTTATGCTTTCATTTTGCGTGAAGGCAATGATAACCTTAACGGTTTTTTGCCGCAAAGAAAAAAAAAATTAAATATCATAGGTCTGGGTCTTACCATAATGGCCACTACAATAGTTCACTTTTAAACGGAAATTTACTAAGAATTTAAAAAAATATTAATAACAAAACAGAAACACAATATCTGGACACCGCCTCAGATATTTTTGTGAATAAATTAATGTAGGATAATATATTGAAATTTTAAAAATACAGTTTTACAAAAAAGTTTATTTACTTGGATTGACTAATAATTTTTTGTTCTCAGTTAACTACGTATTACAAAAAAAAATAGTCTTTGAGACATGAATGCTTTCATGGACATGTGTTAAGTTGTATTCAGGAAGTTGAAACTGAAGGATTCATTTTGAGCATTCACAGTTGGCAAAAAATGTCACAGGAATACTGACATAAACTAGGCTTATAATATTTAAATTTCATATTTTATAAAATATGGTTAAAATTAAGTTACCTGAAACTATTTTAATAATTTAATATGTCCACTTTAATAGTACGAGTATATTAAACTTTATTATGGTATATTTTATTATATACTTTTAATTAGTATATTAAACTTTATTAAAAATTAATATTGTATTTTCATATGAGGTGGCTGTTCACCATGTTGCAAAATCGTCAAACAAAATTGTGAAATATTTTTTGAAATACTCTACTTGTATATGATAAAAAGACTCTTAATTTTGATCACCTTTTTGCACTTGAAACTGTTTCTTTTAAATTTGATAAAATGCAAAATAAGTACACTAATTTAAGTAGTATAACAAGAAAAAAACGTATACTTCTATCTGAAATATGTAAATCTGTTGGTAGTAAAAGTACTTATATTAAAGCAATTCACATATATAACATTCTCCATGAGGATCTCGAAATATTTCTAGGAAGAATAAACTTAAAAAATGGATCATTATATCTATAGTGTAATTACAAACTTATATTTTTTTTAAAATGAACTATTCTTATGTTACTTTGTCACAAAATTTATTTTTTCTATCACCAAAGTTGTATTAATTTTAAGTAACACATCTTCTTGTTATGACAAAAAAAAATTAAAGATGTTAAAATTTTTTATTTGTGCTTTTATCTTGGATTACAAATATCTATTCTTTTATTAGTTCTTTCATGTTTACACTCTTAAAAAATAATTGTAAATTTCTTTCCTATAAACAGATTTCTATTTATCTCTGCAATATTTACTTTGGTATTATAATGTATTTTAATATGTAAACTTCTATGATTAAATATATAAATATATATATATATATATATATATATATATATATATATATATATATGTATGTGTGTGTGTGTGTGTGTGTGTGTGTGTGTGTGTGTGTGTGTGTGTCTGTCTGTCTGTCTGTCTGTCTGTGTGTGTGTGTGTGTGTGTGTGTGTGTGTGTGTGTGTGTGTGTGTGTGTGTGTGTGTGTGTGTGTGTGTGTGTGTGTGTGTGTTTGCATAAAGTTACTCAATGTAGGTGAATTAGTGTAAGAGTGTTTCCTCTTATTATGTCAGATATGACTGTCATGACTTTATTATGACAGTGCAGTAATTCTTATTATTTCACAAAACTTGCTATTAAAATAAGTCATTAATTCAAAAACCAGTTTTGTTCCTGGTGCTGTTTATCATGTTTAGGTGCTTGTTTTTATTTATCAACAATCCAATTTCCATATCATAATCAGAAAAAAGCTTAAGTATTATAAAACTAGTTTAGATTAAAAAAAAAGAATATAGTTTTTAGGATTTCTTGATATTTTTGCATTTATGAACCTTAACAAAAAGCATATTTAGAAAAAAGTTACCAGTAGGCCTAATTTAGAACATTTTTTATACCACTCAAACTTTTAAAATTTGGGTATAAGTAAGTGGAACACAACTGAAAAGTCATTTTCATGTTTATGCGTCAAATATATATCCAAGGAACATTTTATTCTAAATATTACAAGTGTACCGTTCATGTTGCGGCAGTTTAGACTACATGGAAGTCAGCTTATTATTAATTTGTATTTTTGTATATAATTTCTTTTACATACAAACACTTAAAAATATAAATCTCAAAAATTATCTTTTAAAATATAACAACCATTTTAGAAGTTGACACTAATTTACACTGTCAAGGAAGAAAACACAAAATATAATGGTCAAGTCCATACTGATGGTCCATGTTAAATGTAAAATGGTGCTTAACTCTTTTATTTCTTTTAACATTATATGATAAATGTTTACCAAAACTGCTTTTATACATATGTAACAGGTAAAAATATACTTCTTTTGAAAAACAGCACCATCTGTTGGACTTAAAAGCAACAAATGCTATATTAAATATTTTACTTCATTTCAATGTTTCCAATTGCATTATAAATTGAACCATACTGAGCCACAGCAAGGCATTGCCAAAGTAAAGCTAGTACTGAAATAAATTCTACTGTCAACTTTGTTGGCTTTTCTCAGTTTACTATTATTACTATGTCAAAATGAAAGGGAGTAAAGAACAATTATGTACAAAATTATTAAAAACGTACTTAATTAGGGAACAATTGATCAGCTGTGCATAATGCTAAAAAAAGAGTTCACTTTATCCTTGATGACTTTGCTGAGAGCTTCTTCAAGAATCTCTTTGAACAAATTAAATTCCAAATTCGTATTAGATTTCATCAGTTTGCTATTAGAGTCAGCTGAAAAAGAAATTTTAAAAGTATGTAAAAAAAATTTGGCAGTAAATTGAACCAGCCGACAGATGCTTTGTTTTTACTAATTATTATAGAAAATAACATATATTCTCATAACATTGTAGAATTATTAAATCATAATTATAATTCATTTTTTATGATCTAATTATGAGTTAACAAACATTGATAGCTCAATAGATTGTACTATTTTGACCCTAATATAGATTTTTCACTTTATAACCTTCAAATAAAATAAAAACCTTTTATTAATTTTAAAATGTTAAATTTAGAAAGTATGAGATTGTAAACTCTGGAAATAAGCTCTATGCGAACGTAAAAACGACAATACAATGTAGAATGATTTGTCGTATACAGCTAGAGCGTGACAAGAAACCAATGCTTTTTACTAATACAAAAAGTGCTACAATGTGCCTGAAGAAGCAATGCTTCAATAACGATAGCTACTAAAAATAGCCAAAAATAATAGAAAATAACAGCGGACAATGAAAATAGCCAATAACAATAACTAATAACAGATGCCAACAAAAATAGCCATTAATAATATGTAATACATTAATTTTACATTTAAGTACTTATATATTCAAAACAACGAGATATTACAACATTACTGGCTTGAAGCATTAATGAATTGAAATAAGATTTTTTTCAATTTTATTTATTTTTTTCCATTTATTCCTTCATGGTATGAAATTTTACTCATGAGAAGGGCCTATAGGGGGCACTAAATACCCATACATATTTTGTTACTAATATGTATGGGTATTTAGTTCTACATGATATTTAGTTCTACAAATGTAGATTACAAAATTTACATATGTTTGAAAATTGTAAACTGAATTTAATCAACAATTTGAAACTTGCACAAAAAAGATACTTAACGCTTTGTTAAATTTAAAAATCAAAAGTATGTAACATAAAATATTATAACTGCATACATTTTTTAATTGGCTAACAAATTAAACACACAGTAAAAGAGTTGATGACACAAAATAAAATTAGGTAAGATGACAGAAAAGGGAATAGGAGTGGGCATTCTGAGAACAGATAACTAAAGATTATCTTGAAAGTTATTACCCTACAAAAACCAAACGCCCATCAATCAAAGGCTTGTTTGTGTTAACTCAGCAGCATGTAGTTTCTGTAGCACAACACAATGTTATCTATGTATTTACACATCTGCTTAGAAATAATTTAAACAAAATGAAAACACTTATAATATGTTCAGCCATTAATCTGAAACCTAAACTGTTATGCAGGTAATTTTTCATTACATGAATTAGACCATTGTATCACTATTTGAACTACTTTAGCTATGGTATTGTTGTGCAGTATAATATTGTTTATTTATATATCCATTAAAAAAATCATATTTTTAATGTTTCACCTAGTTTTAGTGTTTATAGGGTTGGTTTAAACAGTTTATTTTTAGCTTTAGTAAAGCATTAACAATATTAGCATTGTTTCCCTTCTTTGTAAGAGATTTTTGCTGGAAAGTGATAAAAACAAACAAACAAACAAATTGAGTTTGATATTATTTTAATGTAAGTAATTAAAAACCTAAACAATAATAAAAAATTTATTTTTAAAATATTAATATCTTGGAATCTTTTATAGGTTTCAGAGACTATGTAAAAGTTGTAAAATTATTTGTGTAGATTGTCAGTATTGCAGTAAGGATTGTCTGTATAAACAGACTACCTTGGAACAGTTTGGTGAAATTTAACCCAGAAATAACTCATGGGCAGGAAAATGTGAGTAAAATCTGATGCTTATGTCCTTTAACATGTCACCAAAAGCTTCCTGTGGAAGATGTTTATAAAGTTTTCTTCAGTTTATAAAGATGTTTATAAATATTTTGAAAGTTTCTCTTCAGTTCTTACTCAAAAATCAGTTTGCTGTAATACCTAAAAAAATATTTTAGATGATTTTATTATGTACAATTATAATAAACATCTTTTTTATTGAATTTTTCAAAACTATTATGCGGTTAATATACCAGTGTGTCTTAAGTATGAAGTATTACACAACTCCCTCTGTTAATCTCTCACCCCCTGGTTTCATTCTTTAGAAAGAAAACAGTAAGCCTGAGGTATGTTCTGAGAGGGCCTAAAAATGTATACAGTAAATTTAAATTTGTTGTATAAGCACTTGTTATTATAACTTGATGTGAAATAATGTATTTTTAAATGTACTGTATTTTATTTATTAACGTTTTTGATATTGATAATTTTACATCATTAACTTACACATTAGTTCATTACTAGTTGAGTGAATGTAAGCTATTCCTTACATCGATAAACTACTGAATTTAGCTTGTGTGCAAAATAAATTTTTTAAATTTTATTTATGTTGCAATTCCTATACTAACCTAAATCAACTACTATCTATTCTTATATTTTTAGTATAAGAATAGAGAGTAGTTGATTTAGGTTAGTATGGAAATTTAAATATATATATATATAATATATATTTTTAACCCTGCAGGGAGTGAACACTAGCTGCACCTATTGAGAGGATTTGGACATTCCTGGCGGTACCCGAGTGAGTCTAACACACACTTACACTTATGACTTTAACACTTTACACTCACACTTACATTTAGGGAGGCGGTAATAACCTAAATGTGCTTTTCGCCTTAAAATAACAACAACATCAAAATCTTATATTTTTAGTATAATAATAATAAACTATAACATAGTATATAATATACAGTGTCTCGATATTCTTATTGAAGCAATGAGTGTTAAATAATTTCATTTAATTCACACATTTTTCAGATAAGTCTAATAATTTTATCTAAAATTCTTAATCATTTTTTTCCACTACAAATGTTACAATTTTGTGGATTGCAAATCGCTGCCATGCCGAGCTTCAAACTCTGTATTTGTTGATGCATTTCAGAATGCTTCCATTTTAAAAACTTTTTATTGTTTCCTGGAGGTTTTTCCATGCTCATATCAGTAAATTAATTATTCTGTGTATTGGTTTGTCTTTTATTTGTAGGGCATGCAACCTGAGAGCTTTGCATGAAATCTAAAAAAATTTCTGATGAATGCATTGTTAAAATAAAGTGTTGCTTATTTTTAATACAAACTTACAGTTTAGGATTTTCACTTTGTCATATGGCCCACAATAATGAATGATCATGACCATTCATTAAACACATTTTTGTGAGAGGTAGTTAAATTTTAATATGTTTATGTTGGCATTCTGTTTTTTAGTTTGATTTGATTCAAATTTGATACACAAAATTGATTTTGATAACCTTGAATAAGTTTGTTACCAAGCAAAATCTGTTTAAAAATGTTTGCCATTCATAATCTTAAAAAAATTAAAACTTGTTTTTTAACACTTTTTTGAAAGTCTGATGGCAGTCATTGTTTCAGTGAAATTTGATAAGCTTTAATCTGTTCAGATTTTAAAGACCTGGTGGATTTTGCTGGAAATGCACTTGACTAAGTTCAATTAAATTGGACATATTAACTCAAAGAAGTATGGAAATGGAAAAAAAAACATTATTTATTTCAATACATTCATATAGAAACACTTTAAATTGAATCCCTACTGTGTTCATTTTCAATAAAATTTGAAAATGCCTAAATGAAGATTGTAATAATGAAAAAAATTAATTAGAGTGTGTGTGTGTGTGTGTGTGAGAGAGAGAGAGAGAGAGAGAGAGAGAGAGAGAGAGAGAGAGAGAGAGAGAGAGAGAGAGAGAGAGAGAGAGAGAACACTTTTCTGGGAAAACACATTTACATTGTTTGTTTAGCCTGCAACTAAATTCTAAGAAGGGTCCATTTCTATTCTCAACCTTTATTCTAAAAATAGAACACAAATTGTATTTCAAGTGAGAGTGACTATAGGTTAGCAGCTTAGAAAACTGCTAAAAGCACCAGTGGGACAGAGAGAAAAATGTGGGAGTGAGATGTCATGTCCCCATAGCTCCTCTTTTTTCCTTCACTATCCCCTGAGTAGGAATAGTTTCCAGACTCAGAATGGTAGTGTTACAGAACTATTGGAGAGAGCTGGTGCAGAATTCTAGTACATGTGTGAGAAATTCTCACACAGGCTGTGTGACAGCATTGTATCCCTATTCACAAAGCCTTGTAACTGAGCCTAAAATACATGTACACTTAATATAGAATATTGGGAACATTATGAAAACAGCATTCTAACCGAGAGCATTATAACCAAGATCAACTGTAATAATATTTTAAATATTTCAGATAGATGAATTTGAATTGAATGAATCAATTTTGTTGAATTACAAACTTTCCCAAATTTACATGCATATTTACACTCAATATAATACTGCACACAACCAAGAGCTGATCATCTGTGGATAGTAAATCACATTATGAATTATCACTGGAGTACCAAAAAGCAATCATTTTTATTAATAAATATTTTTTTGTAAGAATCAAACTCTCTGCATTTATTTTGTTTAATCAATCATTCTATGGTAAACCAAGCTGATTGTTTCACATAGGTCTATAATATATTTATGGATACCATGCAGTACTTTCCATTACGATCTTGATAAAAGATAGGCTGCTAAGGATTTGATGAATTCTGCTCAATCATAAGCTACTGATCCACTTAACTATTTAAAAACCTCTTAGGAGAACTTGGAACCAAAACCCATTCATTCCACTTCCTAAAAGTTTATCTCTGGCAATATCCACATTATAAGCCAAGGTCAAACAGCATATTCTGATGGCTGCACCTGGATCTATAACACTAGATTAATACACTTCTGCTCAGCATTACTGCTATCACATCACCTCGCATCTCCCATATACAATAGCTTCTTTCTGATTGGTGCATTCTTTTTCTAGTTCTAACAAAGGAATTCTGAGAAATTCCATAATTTTGCTGCCATAATTTTGAATATAAATACAGGTCGAAAGTCATTGTTCAGTAGAACATCAGGGAGGATGACCAGCCATTATACAACAGCCTACAAACACCCCAACAAACTACTCAAGATACCACAAATTTCTTAGGAGGAAATATGAAATTGTGAATATCAAATTGATGTTAAATTTAAGGCAAAATATAGTTGAAAATTTGTTCAAATCAGGTCCAAATGGCACAAAAAATATATACAAATATTGTTCATTTTAGCCAAATTTCACATTTTTTATACTTTAAAAAATATTCAATTGATGTAAGAATAAGATTTTAAAATATGCAAATAAAGATAAATTTTTATATATAAATCCAAAAATTTAATATTGTGAATATCAAATTGATATTAATTTAACATAAATTTTATGTAAAACCCCGTTAAAACAGGATTAAATTATATTAAAATTAATGTTGGTTTCAAGTCAAATTTTACACTTTTTGTAGCCTATTTTAAAAAACATTCAAGTTATGTAAAAATAAGATTTAAAAAAATTATTCAAATAAAGATAAGTTTCATAAAAACTTCAACAAATTTGATACTATGGATATCAAATTAAAAAAAAATGAAAGCCTAATTTATATAAAAACATTCAAATTTGATCCAAATCGCATACAAAATAAAAGTGAAATGAACCTTCATATAAGATCTAATTTAAAATTTGGATACTTTAATATAAATATATTAATATTAAATGATAAACAGCAAATAAACAATCAACCAAATAAAACAATCATATTTATAATTTATTACACTGTTGTATTTTTTTCAACATTATGAAGTAAAAATTCCACATTTAATTAGAATGATAAAAAATTCTTAATTTTTTTAGAATAAACATAGATTTTTTGTATTGAATACAATTTTTTTAAAGAAAAACAAAACTAAAAATGCAGCATTAGAATATATGTTGTAGGATCACCCTTATATTCCTTTAAGACCAATAAGAGTATTTTAAGATGAAAAATAAAACTGTTGTCAAATTTTTACTTAGAATTAAAACCAATTTTAAAGTATTAATTATTATTTAAATAAAGTTAATTTATGCATTATAAATAAAACAACAATTTATGTATAAAATATATTTATTTTACAAAATAATAAGAAAACCAGATAAAAACAATTGTATTTCAAAAATAATAATTACAGACAGATCATGGAATAAATAACCCTTATATTCAACTGATGTTCAATTCACGTAAATATTGTACCATTTTACAAATATTAGACTAATCAAGACAAATTAAAAATAAAAATTTAATTAAAAAAAATAAAAGATTGTCCTGACATTATATTATTTTCCCAAAATACCCAGACTAAAATAATACTCCTACCATTATAAAAAAGCAATTAGGAACATTGAAACAAAACAAAATATTCCATAAAATTTTCCTAAATCACATACTTTTTGTGTTGGTGTAATAGTTGCAAAGGCTCTTTGTTTTATCATTTTCACCCATTCCTTGTTTCCTGAGAAAAAAATTAATTAAATATAAAGCATTTGCCTCCAGAACTAATAAGTTAACAACAAAGACTATATATATTATTAGTCTTTGCCAGACAGCACAAAATATAAAATATTGTTGACATTTTTGTCTAAATGCTGTACTATATTATTATTTTTGATGTAATGGTCAGTTAATGCGACATAGTGTTTTTTTTATCTGATGGTTACAAAAGACAACTGTATCTAATAATTATTATAAATAACAAAATATACAGTATAATATATATATCCAGATATTATCAATATTTCATATAGATACACAACTGTATAAACTTCTTCCAGTGTATATCAAATATATATATATATTTATTTATTTATTTATTTATTTATTGGCTCTCTTTTTTAAAAAAAATTAAACATTTATTTGATTTACTGGTAGGCATGCTAAAAAGTTTAATAAATATTAAATGAGTATAAAAGAGTTAATAACCAGTAACTATAAGACAAATATAAATTAAACTTCAATTAAAATGTATGACCTAAAAACCAACTTATTTTATTTTATTTCATATTTACCTATTCTAAAGAAAATGTATAGCATTGGTCGGTTGGATAAGAAATTCCAAATTTCGGTTTTTTTTCAAAAATAACTTTTTCTAAAAAAGCAGCCTGCAGACTGGCAAAAAACATATAGTTGCATTGATGACATTTCAAAAAAATGTGATATAATTTTGATATTTTATTGTTGTCGTTTAGTTGATTAATAGATTTTGAGTGGTGATTTTTTTTTAATTTTTAAAGATTTTATAATTGAACAAAGAGCTAGAAAACTGAGCAAAAAATCAAATAAAAAATGGTCCTTGGATATGGTGAGATTTTCACCAATTATCTAAACAGAATAAGAGGTGATATAATATTTTGACATATTGAGTGTTAAAAAAATATTCTGAGCTTTGCGTGTAGTAGCCCTATGTTCACTACTGTTTATGTTTTCTTATAAATTCTATATAGCGCCATATTATTTGGGTTGTGCTGCAATCTTTTGGGGAATAACTGACAACTGAACATTTATCCAAGTTTTGATGCTATCCATGTAAGGCTGGGTGGCCAATTATGCATTTAAAACCTAACCTATGGTTTTCAATATAAGTAAAACCACTATAAGTTTAATGGTGCTGTTTGACTTTGTTCAGCTCTGTTTGATTTCAGTAGGTGTACTTGCATTAAAAACAATAGGCTAAATTTTGAATACGTTATCCGCTTCACTCAGCATTTGGTGGCACTCAGCGTAACTGTTGTCATATAATATTAATTTACATCTAGTCAGCCATTCATGTCATGCATCCATATTTGCAAAATTTAAATATTACTACTGTATTATAAACAGTTCTTATTAATTTTTGTAAATTAAATGAATTAGTTCATTATATTACTTTATATTACAATTTGCATTTTTAAAAACAATTATTAATTATATACATATGGGTTTTTTGGACTTTAAAGTTTTTCAATTTTTATTGCAGTCATTATTATTGTTAATGACTTAGTGTTAGTCTATGTTTTAAATTTATATTTACACTTCAGTTTTATTGTTTTGTAATAGGTTGACATTTAATTGTTATTTTTACATTTCAGTAATAAATTATAAAAATGATGATACAACTGGAAGGCTATATTTACTTATAATTAAAGTTAAAGTCTATTCATAAAATTGTACTGATTTTAACAAAAATGTTCATTAAGACTTTGACTCATGGATTTACAAAGGTAATTATAGTTTTTAAGGTTTAAAGAAAACTATATATTAACAAAAATTGTAATTATAACATATTACACCCCGCAGGTGGTGCAGACTAGCTGCACCTATAGAGAGGACTTAGACATCCCTCGCGATACCCAAGCCTAACATACAGTTACACTTACAACACTACGCTTACAACTTTAACACTTTACACTCACACTTACATTTAGGGAGGTGATAATAGCTTCAATGTGCTTTTCGTCTTAAAATAACAAAACAAAAACAAAAATATAATATATTACAATTTATAGTAATTATAAACATAATAATTTCCTTATCAGTAAATATTAAATGACTCAGTAACAAAAATGATAAATGCAAAATTTTATACAAAAACTGGATAAATATATGTTATGTTGACTGTTAAAAGTTTAGGTTTGAATAAATAAAGTCAAGTATGTGTATTTAATTCTGAACACTAGAGGTAAACAATGTCTGATACACTTTGAGCCTAACAGCAAAATATTTGCGGCCACTCAAAGTTTACGTAAATATTTATCCAATGTAATGATCAATCAATACCCACACATAGTGGCTCTTCAAGTAAAAAAGGTTTAAAATATAAGGGTTGTGCAAATACATTTATGTCCAACATTTTAAAAAGGAAACCCAATCTAATTTGAAAAACAGTTAATTCTGGAAGTACTGTGTATTATAATATGGCACAATGTGTTGTAATCAATCTTTAACAACAGTTTATGAAATATGGTTGATTCCAATTTGTAGTTCTACCACAATTTAAAAACCACTTCTTCAGAGTCCATTAATCTTTACTTAATAGAATCCTTACTTTCAATATGAACTTCTCTGTGAAAGTGTTTTAAAATATATATATATATATATATATATATATATATATATATATATATATATATATATGCTTATAAATAATTAACAATTTTATTTTAAAATGCTTAATCTTGTAATTGTTTAAATCACTGGTCACCAAACTTTCCAGCCTTTATTGGGCTGTACTGATTACTCCAGTAATTTCCAAATTCTAAAACCATTATAATTTTCATGCCATTATCTATAATTTCTAGAGTAGGTGCAAGTATATGCCCTAAGACAGCATACTTTATAAATTTAGCTAAATTTACTAGTTTGATTACTATTGTCTATGACCAGGACACTTGATGACATAAGGTGGTCAACAGGGGAAATAGCTAATGGTAGAACCCTTTATTGCTAGTAGATAGTGCCAGTAGTACATTCAAAAGCACAGTTAGTTTTGGTGTATTCCACTCACTTTGAAATGGCAGTAATTAGAGTATGAAAAGACTAGTGGCTCAACTGGGAATCAGTCTGCCTAGGAAAGGCAAAAGAAACAAAACTGTCTATTGCGAAATAAAGTAGTATGTAAATCCCTTTAAAAGACATCTTGGAATCAACCAATGCCCATACATAACAGTATTTTGATTTGACTTGTTTTTGTGTGTGGTTTACTAGTATGGAGAAGAAGTAGTATAGATAGTGAATGCAGAACAATCAAAAATCAATATCAATTTTTTGTGATTGTGTCCAGTAATAAGGATGCTATGTTAGATTTGCAATGAAATTCAGGCAAAATGAAATATCCATTCTCAAAGAATGACATTACATGTCATTATGAAATGAAACATTTTAAAAATTAATCAAAATATAAAGGCCTTGATAATTATTATGATTAGAATAAGCTCCCACTTATTCTATTTTCATCCTTACTCAAAAGAACATGATTAACTATGTCTGCCATAACAATGTCCTGCATGTAAGGGTAAGGCCTATACAATGGGTGGTTGCCAGATATTCTGGAGTTCTTTTTAATACAGGCATTAAAGACCTCCTGTAGGTCCTTCATATTTTGTGTTATATTGTACAATTTTTTAAGGAATTTTGGAAATAAATAAATTTTTAATCATTATTGTAACATTATTGTTAGTATAGTAATTAAGAAGATAATATTATTTTGTTCACAATCATACTAAAAAAAAATTGTTGTGTTTTTGGCAATTATATGTAAGTCATTATTTGCACTAAATTTTACAACATCAAAAAAATATTATTATATTAACAAATAAAGGCTGTTTCAAACTTTTGAAATAATTATACCCGATTTAATTTACGAGATATTCATTTTAACAAAATATTTCTTATACTTTCTGCCAACTAAAAATTAATGTTGGGGCAACAGCAGAGGTTTTCATGAATATAACATGTCTTGGCCCATTGAAGATAATTCATTGGCATAATAACTAACCACTGTGCAACTTAGCTGAGAAAATCCCAACATTGGGCCAACAATGTGTGCTACTGGGGTCTTGATAATTATTATGATTAGTGTTCCATTTGGCCAGCTTTTTGTTGTGCAGTGAGCTCCCACTTATTCTATTTTCATCCTTACTCACAAGAACATGATTAACTATGTCTGCCATCACAATGTCCTGCATGTAAGGGTAAGGCCAATACAATGGGTGGTTGCCAGATATTCTGGAGTTCTTTTTAATACACGCATTAAGCCAATGTCTGATACTCGATCACGGATATCTTTATTATTTGGAGTTAGCCAGGTTATGTAAGTTGTATGGGAATATGTGTATATTTCTTTCTTGTGTAGATAAATAAGAGTAATATGAGCTAGAGAAATGGTGAAGTCACTAAACACATCAGCTTCTCATTTCAACTGCTTCCATTGACAGTCAAATGTCAAACACAAAAAAAAAACTGACATTGCTAAGGCTTAAGCAACTTATAATTTATATTATTGGTCTTGTGATAATTTTTTGTTGTTGTGTCAGTTGGAAGTTAAAATTTTAATAGCTGAAAGGTAATTATAATAAGTTATAAATTACAGAATATGTATTTTAATAATACAGAATTCCCTCCCACCAGTGCTGAACTATATATTTACCAGGAGAACATGTCTGGCAACAGTTTTTTTAGGTTTCTTAACAGCATTTAGATGTGTTCCTACAAACTTTTTTTCACAGTTGTACTGGTCTGGGCATCTGTAAGCACAGTGTACTCTGCTGCCTCAGGTTAGCTGTTCTTTCTTATTACTTATTAACTAGGGCCTGAAATAAGCTATTTGTTTTAAAATTGTTTACAATATTAATTAATTTACTTTGGAGCTAATGAATTATATGGATTCACACTAGACTGTATGCAATTTTGGACCAATCTGATTTAATCTTTGCACAAAAATAGATTCCAATAATTAATTGGGCTAGTTTGTTACTTAATAAGATCAGTTCAACAATTTTCAAAAAGTTATTTTTTTTTAAATCTTAAATTGTTAATATATCCTATGTTAAATATTTAATATTAATATTTCTTTTATTATACAGTTTTTTGAAAATCTAATCACTATTTTGATTAGTGTTAAAATGTGTATAAATTAGTATTTTTAATATCATATTCTATTAAAACTATAAAATTAATTTGTCAACAATCAGGATTTGTTTTCATATTTTTGATGTAATTTAAAAGTTTTAGAATATTGATATACATAATTATTCAATAAAAGCTTATGGGCTGATTCAGATTTCTAAGAAATTTTTTTTTAGAATTCATGTCATCATATCAGCATATATAATGCTTACTTTGCTTTCATGTGATATTATTTTCTATTAAATTTACCTTGTTAGTTATTACTATAGGCCCCGCAGGGGGTGCAGACTATTGAGAGGATGTAGACGTTCCTCGCGGTACCCGAGTCAACAAAGAGAAGGGACCAAGTGGACTGTGCATGTTTACAAATACGCGTATAGTTTCCTGTTCGGGCTGAGTCAACACACTGCCTTGTCAAATAAATATGTCTGTGATTGACAACAGTTTCATGATTATGTCACTAAATTAAAAGATGTATTTTTTTCAAAAACAAAAATCAAATGAAAATATTGAACACAATGGACTTGTAATACATCGGTTCGTTGCGGTATTCACATAACTTTTGCGCTCCGATATAATCGGCACGTGGCGGTATTCACACAAATTTTACGCGCCGATATAACGGTCTCGTGGCGGATACATACAGCTTTTGCGTGCCGATGTAATAGGTCCGTGGCGGTATTCAGTCAGACCAACGGAGCCCGTATTACATCGGCCCGTGGCAGTATTCACACAAATTTGCGCGCCGACATAACGGGCCCGTGGCGGTGGCGGTATTCATACAGCTTTTGCGTGCCGATGTAATAGGTCCGTGGCGGTATTCAGTCAGACCAACGGGGCCCGTATTACATCTGCCCGTTTACTCAATGCACTGATATAATCGGCCCGTGGCGTTCAGAGGATTAAATATAAGATGAAGAAAATTTGAATTCTATTTATTTATTTTTTTCGACTTAGGCTTAGCTAAAAATGTGATGGGTTTCCCATTTAACCGTTTGGCCCGATCCGACCCGACCCGAACTCTAAAAAACTCGGCATGCAGACCGACAATTTAAACTAACACTAACAATTCCAATTTAATCAGTAATGACTCTCATGATTTTTCTGAGTTGTCCTTTTCCCCATGAACAGCCATGAAGTTCCTGGCTAATAGGACATTAGTTTGAAATATTGTTCCCTTCAGCCCTGTTTTTTTTCAGACTGTTAGGTTTGTACTTGTCACAACCAAGATTTTTTTAATCTCTGGGCTGTCTTCTGCATCTACGCTTAGTGAGAAGACTCTCTGTTACAGCCTCCTCTCCTATCAGTTTACACTTTTGCTCTCCTGGCAAACATCTACAAATGTCTGTCTGACTTGAGGTTTGCACATCTACAAATTTTTGCTTGTATTAAGGTGGGCTGCTGCCTTATTGATTTGAGATATTTAGCCACAACTCTTACTTCTTCCACTGCAAATGATGTAGGTCCACCTAGTGACACTAGAGTCTACTGCAAGTCACTGCTTGTGATACTTATGGGGGCTTGTGCTTAGATACAGATTCAGCTGCAATTTTCTTCCTCTTTATGCTATCTTCGCTCACAAAATTTCTATTTTTGTATCAGTTTCCCAGACTTTTCTGTGTTTTGATGGTTTACTTCAAGTTATCAAAATCTCACAAATAGCTAGATAAGTATAATATCCACCCATGCAGAGCCTTGTATGCAGAAGTAAGATTATATTAAATCTGGATATTGACTGGGATTGATAGCCCACATACTGCTCTTTCTCCAAGTAGCGTTTGTATTTACGTTGTTCCACTATGGCTTGGAAAGAAGGGATCAACCTAAGAACATTTGGATGAATAATAGGTAGATCCAGCTAAGACAACCTCACAATTTCCAAACTTGTACTCACTTTATGAGCCTATGAGGGGTGTGCATAGTAAGTTTTGACTTTCGAAGTTCATATTCTTGTATCTGTTTGTGCAAAAAAGAGCTTCAATGTAATGTAAGAGGTAGAATCTGTGTGCTGATTTTCAACTAAAATCAACCCTCTTCAGTTGTCTAACTCTAGTGAAATGTGGATAACTTACTTCAGAAACTTTTGCCAACTCTTCTAACTTATGGTGGAATTGCTAATCTCATCAGCTGCCACTTCATCTTCCTCTGCCAGAGAAATATATTTTAGAAAAACAGATATGCCAATTCAAGTTTATAAAAAAACTGGTCAACAATGGTTTGTACAAATTACAAATTTAAAAAAATATTACTTAATGTTCATATAAGAAACACTAAAAGATTGTCTTCTATTTTTCATATTTGTTATTCATGTGATGAAAATTACAATAGTACAATTATACTTGTCTGTGACACTAGTACGAGATTTTCTATTTCATTACCCCAACTTCCTGGCTGGATATTCATTTTTAGTATTTGGAAATTTGTTTTCAAGTCCCAATTATAAACTTTACTGTTACTTTTTATTGTGTATAGTAGGTATTAACCCAAATAATAAAACCCATTCTGAAATAACAGTGTTAAACAAAACAGCAAATTTTAACACTTAAAACATACACACTTTCTTTCTGGAGGAGCAATCTATATGGTACAGATACTATTGTTAACAGACATGGATTTATAGTCTAGTAGACCTGCCTGGTAAGATGTCCTTGCTGTCCATGCGAACTATACAGCCACAGTGATCAATGCAGTCAGGAAGGTTCACTGTGCACTAAAACTAAAAACTTTAACTGCATTCACTCGGATAATAGACCAGAAAAAAGGAAGTGTGTTTTAGTGAACTGATCCTCAGGTATAGTTGAAAGTAGAAAGAAAGACTAATGTGGTGGAACTGCAAAGACTCTTAAATATACATGAACACTTTTGTTCGCTAGCAGTATTAGTTTGAAAGTGAGGCAGGAGGTCCATACAGGTAAGCCCTTATAAACAGCCCTTATATACAGATGCATTTTCTTCTTGTTTAAACAAGTGATTGCTGTTAATTTAAATTTTAATCTTAAGTGGAAAGAAGAGTAAAGTAACTTTACATAACACTTATTACTTGTACTTATAGATCTGACTTTGTTATTTAACTTAATATTACATTACCCTTATGTAGTGTTTCCCAATCAGTTGTATCTTTATTGCTGTTATTCAGTGAATGCTTTATGTTTCAGCTTTAGGATTTTACTTCACGAAATGTATCGAAGCTAGTGAGACACTTTTAGGATTTTTACGGCATGATTTAAAAAAGGATATTTCTGCAATTGTTAATGGTATGCACTTGCAATCTACAAATTAGCTTTAATAGAAATTATTAACATCTGAAATTGTATAAAGTCTTGTTAATATTTTTCTCTATTTAAATACTGGATAGTATAGTACTTTTGATATTAGTTATTGTGTGGTAATAAATTATTCCTGTTTCATAAGAAATTGTAAAAACTTCAAATTGGCTTTTTATTTTTCACATATTTTGAAGATTTTAATATGGAAATATCTGAGTGACTATAAGAGTTAATAAGATGAAATTTGATATTCAGAGATTGTAGCTTAATCTAAGATTGGTTGATAATTATTCAGATCTTCCTCTTAGTTCAGAAAGCCTTTAGTGGCTATCGTATTTTCCTGATTAGGTCAGCAATGCTAAGTAGTGTTCAATCATCCTTTTTCTATTAAAGTGAATTAGTTCATTATATTAGTCTATATTTGAATTGAAGTTTATTGACACATATTGATTTTATACATACGGTAGGGGCTACATTGTTATGATACTTGCTTGTTTTTTGTTGTTTTTTGACCTTAAACTGAATTTAAAAAATTTTATTGTTAGATAATTAGGGTTACAACTGGAAAGCTTTGTTTATTTATAATGAAAGTTAATGCTTTTTCATACAATTGTACTAATTTTATAAATAAAAATGTTCATTAAAACTTTGACACATTTATTTACAAAAATAATCAAATTTTTTTTTATAAAGAAAAGTGTATATTAAAAAAAATGTATAATTACAATATTGTAATTTCTTTATGAATAAAAATTAAGTGACTCGGTGACAAAAATGACAATTGCAAAATTTTATACAAAAAGTAATATATTGATTGTTAAAAGTTTAGGATTGAAAGAATAAATTCAAATGTGTGATTTTATTCTGAGCACTAGGGGTAAACAAGGTCTGATACCCTTTTGAGTTTAACAACAAAACATTGCAAGCCACACATAGTAACCCTCTCATAGTTTGGGTAAATATTTATCCAATATAATTAGAAGATCATCAATACCCACACATAGTTGCTCTTCAAGAAAAAGGATTACAATAAAATATAGGGTTGTAAAAATATATTTGGGCCCAAAATTTTAAAAAGGAAACCAAATTAATTTGAAAAATAGTTAATTTTTCAAGTACTGTTTATTATTATATGATTTACAATTTGTTGGAACACTAGTTAATGAAATGTGATTCAACCATTTTGTAGTTCAACGACATTTTTAAAAATCACTTCTTTAGTGTCCATTAATCTTGGCCTAACAGAATCCTTGGTTACAATTCTCTGTGAAAGTGTTCATAGAAAATATAAAATTTTCTTACGAATAATTAACAATTTTATAAAAAAATACTTAATCTTTTAGTCATTTAAGTAAATTAGGGTCATTTCAACAGGTGGTCCTGAATTTGGTTGGCCAAAATTGGAACCTCTCCTTATCCCCAATACTGAACTGAAATTTAAGAATGTTATGTGGAATAATATAACAACTCTGAAAGTCTATGGAATGACTAACTTTAAAATCAAAGGTGTAAGGTAAGGAAAATATATAAATTTATGAAGTATAATTATTTTAAAAATATAATATAGTAGTGTGATACAAGTATAACTTTTTTGCTGCATAAATTACTATGAAATATTTTCCTGTTAAAAAAATATAGAAAAATCGTATTTCTTATGTTTTACATCTTTTTATTCTTTATGTCAAGAGTAATTAAAACAAAATCTTTGAATTAAAAAAAAAAAAAAAAAAAAAAACAGGATCTTTGATTGTTAACCTTTCATCAATTATTTTACAAAATCATTTTCCTTGGTGGGGTGCCACAGTAATGAAACAAGTAATCTATTGGACAAGTAAAACAAGATAATAAATTAGTTCTTTTAACTTTATCAACACTATTAATCTTTGTATTCAGAAGTTTAAAATTTGATTACAGTACCAATGGAACATGGACAAACAAAATGAATTTGGGTATTAATTGCTGACATGTTAAAAATCAAGGCCTCGTAATTTAATTGTCAGAATCAAACCAGTTTTAACATATAATACATGTTGACTGTTTTGTTTCTCATATAGGAAAACTTTATCTATAAAACCTGCACATTAAAAAAACTTTACATACAATCTGAAGAACAAAATGAACTATTGTTTTGCATATATTTATTTTTATGATTAGTATATAACTATAAAAAGGGCAACTAAAACAAAATTAGACCATTTTTAACAAGTTGGTTAAAAAATTTCTTACATATTTTAAAGTTTTTTTTTAGTTGAAAATTAAAATAGAAATGATTTTTTTATTGTCAACGTTTTGTTGTTGTCAGTCAATAATATTTATGTTATCTATGTTACAGTATATACCAACATTTTGGTTGTGAGAACGAAGTGGAACTGGAAGTTAATTCACCTTCTATTGTTTTAGAGAGTGATTATATGTTAAATAATATATTTTTACTGTTTAAGGGCTACTGTAATATGACTTTGAGTAAGTAAATAAAATAGTAAGTAAAAATATAGTAGTAATTCTTAATTTTGATTTGCAAATGAAATTATTGAATAATTTTTCACATACTAATTTAATTATGGTAAATAATTCTTATAGACACTATAGTCTATCCTTTATATTTAATTTAAAATTTATTAGCAGGTTATAACTTGTCATTAAAAGTTGGAAATACTAAGACGCTCTATAATATAGAAATTCACTTGATCATATGTCATTAGATTACAGAATGTAAATATACCATTTTATTGGTCAGCTTTGTAATTATAATGTTCATACCGAATGAAAATGAGGTTAAGATTAAAATAAGAAAGAAATAATGCTTAGTATGTATTAATAGTGCTAGAGGTAGGTTATGTGAGAATGTGCTTTTATTTAATATCATTCAATAGGTCAGAAATTCCGCGATTTGGTGAAGGACTAGTAGAAACTTACATTGATCATTACTGTAACTCAGCATCTGTGGGGCGGGGGAAGGATATGAACGGGGAGCATATTGTTAAATTTCCATGGGGATGCATAATGAAACAGGAACCTTGAAGAACTAACATAATGATAGAAGGATTAAACAAATAAAATTCAATTCTTTAATCAGACAGTTAATGGACATGTTTGTAGCGGATAGAATAACTAGAAGAAAATCTTTCAAACTTGCATATTGACTAAGTATATTACTCATTCCATGGACAGCAATGTTGACAAAGATCATCTCATTGTCATCAGGAAATTATACCCTAAGAAACAGGGTAGAACCTACCAGAACAAAATTGGAGAGCTTTATGAAGAATGTTATATGACTGTTAGAAACAATAAATCTTGAAATGTAACACTTTGGCCTTTTCTTCCAAGAAGAAATTTTTATAATAATTCAAAACAAAGAATTTTTTTAAAGTAATAAGCTATCCTTTTAACAGACTTACATGGAAATTCTAAAAATTACATTTTTAGAAGTATTTTTCTTATTTGATTTTAATATTTATTAATATCAAAAGTATTATTATTTACACATTTTTTTGTTAACAAATAATATTTTAATTTATTTTATTGAGATTACTTGTTGTGTTCCAGCAAATGTTCTTTCTACTATTAATTTTGATATTGAAGAATATAAATTAGGAGAAATTAAACGTTACAGAATTAAGAAAATGAAATGGTTGATTAAACCAGAAAATATCAGCTTCAGCTTTTCAGCTCCTTGTAAGCAAAATCAACTAATTATTCCAATATAATTAATCTAAATAGGCATTATTTGACATACTAATAGGCCTGTAAAATTATTAGGCCTGTAAATATTAGTTAAAATTAACTTTGTAAAATGGAAAGTTTTCAAAATTTTGAAAAATTCCAAATGGGTCTATTATTTTAAAATTTTAAAAATATTTAATAAAAGTTAGTTAAAACTTATGGCATTTAAACAAATCTTTTTGGTGCATTCTTATGACCAGAATTTTCCTCTTAAAACTTTATCTATTATGAGAAATACTTAAGAGATACAGTATCACTAAGCTAGGGTTGTATTTGGATATATTTAATGGGAATTAATAATTAACATTTGTCTCCAATAATGGACACACCAGCAAATACTATCTTTCTCTCTCTCTCTCTCTCTCTCTCTCTCTCTCTCTCTCTCTCTCTCTCTCTCTCTCTCTATATATATATATATATATATATATATATATATATATATATCACACACACACACACACACACAAATTATCCTAATTAGTGAAAACTAACAGGAAAATAGTTTTTCATTTTCTGAAAGAGGACCTACAGAATATTTTCATCAATGTCATCAAGGATAAAGTGAACACTATCTTGGCATTATACAGCTGGTGAATATTTACCTAGTGCAATACCTTTTTAATAAGTTTTGTATATATAACTGTACTTTACTCATTTTATTTGAAATAGTGACCAGATACATCAATCACCCTTTGTTTACAACAATACTGCTTTTATATTTTATGAAGTATTTATAAGTAATTCTTATAAATAAGTAAATAATTTTGTGTAAAAATTCCATAAACTTTCTGATATTCAATTAAATTAATAAAAAGTGGTTTAACAAAACACTTAAGCACCAAAAAGTACAATCTTGTTCAAGTAGTCTACACAATAATAAATTCAACCTAAGTTCTCAAATGTGTTGAATAAGATTTTGTTCAAATTTTTTATATATATTAAGATTCATAACTTCAGTCAGTGTTTCAAATTTGAAATAAACTTAATATTCAACAGTAAATTCAAAAAAATCTAACTAATTCAGTAATGGTTAAGCTCAATAATGTCTTGTTTTGAAAACATAAGTATTAAAATCTAAATTTAACATATTGGTTATTGTTACTTTGTATTGATATTTTATTTATTTTTTACTTCTGACTTCAGTTGACCATGTAAACGAATTCCTGATAACTAACAGGAATTTAGTTTTTCAATTTCTGAAAGAGGACCTACAGAATACTTTCAGCAATGTCATCAAGGATAAAGCGAACACTATCTTGGCATTACGCAGCTGGTGAATTTTTATCTAGTGCAATATCTTTTTAATAAGTTTTGTATATAACTGTACTTTACTCACTTTCATTTTAAAGGTGTAATATTAATAAACTGACAATAAAGAGCAGCCAACGAAGTTGACTCTAGAATTTATTTCAATATTAAGTATAATTTTATAACCTTTATTTATTTATCTGATCAACAACTTTGCTTTTATTAGCATTTTTCCAATAAAAATTACCAGTTAGAGTGTTCCATCATTTTTAGTATTATACTAGCTGCTAGTTGGAGCATTTCTGCTGCAAAAAAATTAAAGAAATAACATTAAAAGAATAGAATGAAAAGGAAATAATGAATTGTTTTCTTGTTGATAATTAGTTTGCATAATATTGAAGTGGTATCCAACTTGCCGCTCCCAATAAATTATGAAGTTTTGCTGCGCATTGTATGATCGATGTGTTTCAGTGACACGTTGAATTGTACTATTTTCATTCTGAAAAATAATATCACACTTATCACATTATTTGCCCTTATGACAATTACAACTTCATTGATCGCTTTGTAGATTCTGGCATGCTGTCAGAATGATGTTTTATTGGCTTGTATTCGAATGGTGAAATGGTCCACCAGTAAGTTGTGAATTGAAGTTTTGAATAAATTTATTAATGCAATGTGTTGCTGAAAAAATGTTTGAAAATATCATATTATGTGTGTTTGGTCCCTGGAATTGCATTGCAATGTTGATCAACTTGTGTATCATCGTGTTCCATAAACTATATCTGTATAAATTTACGTTCAGCGTCCAGAAATGGTAGAAATGAACCAAAACAGTGATATATTTGTCCTTGAATTTGAAAGTAGGCACATACTGATCATGGAAAATTTTGTTGGCTCCAAAATATATGTCATTTGAAACGCTTAACTATATTTATGAATGTTTTAACAAAAAGTGTTTAGAATCATGTGAGTCACCTGAAAGCAATGAAAATAATGGATCAGGTGTTGTATGCAATGCTGGATCCATTTAACTTTGCACATTCTCACAGCACTTTCCTGATGTTTAATTGTTAAACTTAAGTGAACAGCAATAACCACATATCTTACCTATTTTGCCAATATTTACAGTGAGGTGCAAACTGTAATCATAGTTATTATCATATTTCAATATATCAAGATTCAAATCAACATGTACTATTCGTGAAGATGAAGTAGAACACGAATGTTCTTTTTCGATTCTCGCTGCATGTTGATCTTTGGATTCTGATGCACATGACTGAGAGGCATGTAAACATTCTCTTTTGATTCTTACCACATGTTGATCGAGAGATTCTGATGCAAGTGAATGTGTAATTCATAAAAGTTCTACCTCATTGCTCACTTGTTGTGCATTGTTTGTTTGAGAAGCATGAATTTTCTGATTTCTACATGCTGCGCTGGTAGCTCTACTAAATGATAAACGTTTTGGAGGCACTTTGTTTGTGTGAGATAAAGTCCAAATAACATGTGCCGTTTGCTTTAGCCAAGCTATTGTGTACATTGAGTTGAATATTCACTGAAAAAAAAATCAGAGTAAGACACAATAAAAATGAGTAAGTCATACAACACTGATATTTGTTTAATAACCTACTTACCATGTAGTTATACCAAGCACGAATGTTGTAAAAATGATGGAATATATGCTGTTTGCTGTAGCCAAAATACTGTGCACATTGAATAAAAGCTATGTATGACAATTGGAAGTGAGTAACAAACAATAGAATGCTGATATTGTTTTACACTGAGTGCTATTATTATCTGTTGGTTGTCTTTGAAATGACAGTTCACTATTATAGAAGCATTGTTTCTAACATATGACTTATTTATTTAGGCCCACTTGAGTCACCTGTTTGTAAAATTACTGGAAGGGATCTATAACACTTTTTCACTACAAAGTGTGATTTTTAAGGGTGAAGGGATTGAATCTTACAACACACTTCCCGAGAACCTCTTAAACATTCAGAAAAAAGGTCCATCATAATCAGATAAGTGGTATGGCAAAGGTACTGAAAAACTTGTTTTTCACAACAAAGGATGATTTGGATGTGTATGCGTGTGTGTGTGTGTTGCAACATTAACTTTCTTTTTTACCTCTAAACAGCAACGGCTAGCCAATTTGAATGAGTTAAGTTTTCGGCAGATCACGAGGATTACTAGTTAGCCGTTACCTTCCTCATTAAGCCAACAAGAACTATATGAGTTGCACTATACAAAGATGAAAAGTGTGATCTTCCCCCCTTAGGGAAAAATTTAATGATCCCTTTTTGTTTCTAGCTAACACTAAATCTCACCTGCTTTGCTAAGGGTCAGTCACCCTCTGGTATGGATTAATTAAGGTCCCTACACTATGACTCGAATATACTGGATAGTGAAGTCCAATATATTCCAATATATTTTGTGGTCATTTGATAAATTTAATAAATACGACATAGTTTGAATTTAAGTATTTAAAATAATATCAATTTTATTTTTCTAATTAGTTATTTAGATGTTAATAAAATTCTTAAATTATATTTTTACAAATAAATTAATTCTTCTTCCTGGAATACTTTTATTTGTAATAAAATAAAATATCTATAAATCTTAAAATTTATATGGGTATATAATTTATTCTAATTTGAATTTGAGTTTATGGCTAATTTTCCTTATTTACTAATGTTACTGACTCTCTCTTTGTAACCTTAATATATACAACTAAACAATATTTTATTTCCTTTCTTCTGAGGAACGGAAATTAAGAATTGGGAATTTACTGCCTTGAGGGATCTTATTTTATTTTAATCTCTCTTTGAGAAATTCACCAATAAGATTTCTTCACACCTTAAACTTTTAATATTTACTTTTTATTTTGCTAGAAGATTTTAATTAAGTCTGATGAATCGATTTTGATGGCATTTTTTGTGACTTGGTCTACAAAGTTATTATTTTAATTTTCGATTTATTCTATTACACATTTTAATTTATTAAAGATGAGAAATTTATTCTACTTTATAGTTCTGGTTTTTCTTTAATTTGGTATTAATTACTTTAATACTTTGTGCAATTTGTTAATAATTATTTTATATAAATTTACTTTTTAAGTTGTTTATTTCTTAAACCTATTGTTTTATGCGATATTTTGTTATTTCTCATATGTCTATTAGTTATGTTAACGTTGTTCTAAAATTTATTTATGCAAATCTCTGCAATTTCAACTCACTTGCGAAATTTATGCAAATGCAGATTACCTATTAAAGAGAATAAAAGAGCTGCTAACGGTATTTGGAAATTCTCCAGTGATTTGGTCCCATTGGCAGATATTTCTCTCTCTCTCTCTCTCTCTCTCTCTCTCTCTCTCTCTCTCTCTCTCTCTCTCTCTCTCTCTGTTGCAAAGTGGTAAACTGGTAAGACTTGTGTATGTTAGTATAGGTCGATCCGGGAATCTCCTTTGGATTTTCTGATCCTGGTGATCCTACTGCAACTGAGACTCAGAAATGAAGTCTTGGCGGCTAACCAACTCGAATGCTGCTTTTTTGCATATGTGGCTAATTTATTTTAGTTAACAATTTCTATGCTTTTTTATACATCAAATCGCTCTTTAATTTATTTTTGGTAAACTCTTATTTCAAAATACCTTTTTTAAATTTATTTCAAATTAATTAATTTATTTAATTTATCGACACTGCTTTTTATTTGAAGTTATTGTACTACTTTTACTTTTCATGCAAAATTTCCCTATTCTTGTACTTTTCCCTATTTCCTGAAACTTGTCGCTTTTTCCCTCAAAAGGTGTCGAGTGCTAGTCCATCACCTTTTTCTAGGTCATCTATGATTGTCTATCCATCCTAGGTAAACAGCTTTTGTCTCAGTTATATTGTTTTGTTTTAATTGAATTTTTTTTTCTAGCATTTAGGTTGGCATAACCCTTCCACGCTGTAATCTCTGACGTCGACCTTACCGTACCCCGATCTTACTGTCGGCCAGTTTGACTTTTTTTTGTCGAGATTTTCTTAACAGCTGTAAATTTTCTTTCTATGGACTGATTTCCTTAATTGACTTTTCAAAATCTTTGTTATTTTTTCTGCTTCTTTGGAACCTGTTTGGAAGTTGTATCTCTATTAGTTTCCAAGTTATTTAAGTTTTTGTATTTTTTAATGTTTCGGTCAACTGTATAGTGTCTTAAATGTTCTGCTTTGCACCTATTTTAGGCCTTACTGTTTCTATTTATGCCATCATTAGTTTTCCTACCTGTTAGTTACTTTTGATGAAATTATTTTACCAATATTTAATGTTACACCAGATTGGTTAACAACTCTGGATTTTATGAATTTTGGTGTTTCTCTTTTATATTTAGTTAATTAATGTTACTTCTTAATTTATCTAGTATTTTTGAATTTTAATTTATTTTACAATTATTATTCAAACTTGGACTTTGTCCTCCTTATAGCTTTCAATCTCATCTAATTTTAAAATTATTATTACTGCCAATATGGTCATTTGTCTTTAACCTTTTAACACATTTTTAATAACCCTAATACTCGGTCTAATTTTTCTATATTCTATGGTATCAGTTCTTAAACTATTTTACAATTTGTTCACTTAAAATTAGTTATAACATTTATTATTCATCAAATTATACTAATTTAAAGATTGGCTAATAACTCTTAAACTACTGGTATTTTAGGAAAAACGTATTCTAAACATTTTATTTGTAGCTAATTACTAGTGCAGATATCATCATCATATTTTTTAAATTTCCAAAACTTGTGAATTTTTTCAATTTTCCTCTTTTATAAAATTTTTATAAGTTCGTATTGCAGTACTAAATCGTCGGTTTTTGTTTTTAACCTGTTCTTTCTGGCTTAGTTTTGCTTGGCTTACAGCGGTCCGTCACGCTTACCTTTGCTTTGTGCATCATTTTGCCTTGCCCATTGTACAACTCATCTAGTACAAAAATTTATTAATTCAATTTTTGATGAAATGAAACAATTTCTGCCTAGTATTAACTAATTTCTAATAATGGCAGTAAATTCCGTTTCAGTGTGTGTGTGTGTGTGTGTGTGTGTGTGTGTGTGTGTGTGTGTGTGTGTGTGTGTGTGTGTGTGTGTTTGTGTGTGTTTGTGTGTGAATATTTTTAAATTTTAAAATAATAGATTCATTTGCAATTGTTCAAAACTTACCCTTTTAAGAAATTATAAATATAACTAGTTGTATGGGCCTCTAATGTTAAAAAAATATTTAATTTATTTATTTTGGATTAATTTGATGATTTTGCTTACCATCATTTAATACGTTATAAGCAGCAACTTCTAATTCAATTGACCAAGTCATTGATTTAATTCCGTAATGCTCACTTCGTGTTGATGTATATTTTTCAGTAGTAAGGTTAATAATAGAATCAACATTTGCTGGAACACAACAAATAAAATCAATAAAACAATTAAATAGACTAAATTATATTTTGTTAACAAAATATTGTATAAATAACAATAATAATATTGGATCTAATATTTTTCAAGTTAATAAATATTAAAATCAAAAGAAAATTTATTTCAATAAATGTAATTTAAGCTTGCTATATTGGTAGCTTTGTACTGTAATAACATTCTTGTTTTTAATGTTTAAAAAAAAATTCTTCTTGAAAGAAAAGACGAAAATATTACATTACAACAAGTATTACATTAACAGTTATTGTCTTTCTAATAGGCATATGTATTTCATGACCTTGCTTTCCAACTTAGTTTGGTTAAGCCCTATGTAGTTTCCTAAGGACTCCTTGCAAATTGCGAGATGTTCTTTGTTTATATTTCTGTTGGAGGATAAACTGAGAGTGCATGTTATAGAAGTGAGGATGTAGATCCTTTTAAGATCACTCAAACCTTTAATGATGAAGCAAGTGGAAGTTTGTGAAGATCCTTTCTTCGATACCTATTCACAACAAATATGTTTTTGACATATTGTGTTTAAAGAATTGGTTTTTATTTGACTAATCTTTCCATTGGTTTATTAGTTCTTGATGGTTTCTGTTTTAACTATGAGTCCCCCTGATAATTTAACAATACAACCTCCAATAAATCCTTACCCACCCCACAGCTGTCCAGGTAAATTAATGATTCAAGTAAATGTTTACTAGTCCATATCCAAATAGCCAAATTAATGACCCGTAGAATGATATTAAATAACAATATATCTTCAAACAATAACCATCCTCTGACAGTATTAATAAACCCTATTATTATTTCTTCATTATTTATTCTTAACCTCATTTCATTTTCATCTGTTATGAACATAAAGCTAATCAGTAAAACAGTACACCCACCATTCTGTCATCTAATAACATTAGCTGAAAAGAATTTCTGTTTTGAGAATTTCTTTCATCACACTGCAATTTAGAGAATATTCATACGCTTGATCAAAATTCACTAGTTATAAATTAGTTTGACATTCAAATGTAATTGTATTTTGATGAGCTGTATTTTGATTTGTCACTGTACACCAATCTTTCTATGTCATTTAATAATACTCAAACAAATTTCGAATTGAGATTTTTTGTTGGAAATCTATTGTACACAGTAATTCTAAATGTATGAGGTTTGTCCAATAAATACGCGAACTGGTCGAATATGGTGGCCATTACGGAGTTAAGCCACGGCCACTGGTCTCACGTGTTGTCTGGGACCCAATGAGCCGTCAGTGCTTGGCAGAACGTTACGCTGTGCAGATCTTGCGAGTAGTTATTTTTAGTTTTGCATTATTTTTTTGTTCGTCGATATGGAAATTGACCAATTCACTGAACAACGAATTAACATCAAGTTTTTGGTAAAGCTTGGTAAAAATTACCAAGAAATTGCTGAAATGTTGAGAGTTGTTTATGGTGATAATGCTATGAAGAAAACAGCCATTTTCAAGTGGATTAAGCGCTTTAAAGAAGGTCGAGAAGACGCTACGGATGATGCAAGAATTGGACGACCTTCAACCTCTTGTGTGCATGAAAACATTGATCGTGTGCGCGCGTCTTGTCCTTACTGATCGCCAAAAACTGTCCGAATGATAGCTGAAGAACTAAATTTAGGAAAATCAACAGTGCACACAATCTTAACCGAGCATTTGGGCTTAAGAAAGGTTTGTCGCGAAAATCGTGCAAAACTGCTGACTCCGCATCAAAAGTTGAGAAGAGTCGAATGTGTTACTGACTGGAAAAATTCCATGGAAAATGATGTTGGATTCTTAAATAGGGTTATCACTGGTGATGAATCGTGGTTTTTCGAGTATGACCCCGAATCGAAATCGCAAAGCATGGAGTGGAAAGCAACAGGTGAAGCTTGAACAAAAAAATCAAGGAAAAGCCGATCAAAAATCAAAGTCATGCTCCTGGTTTTCTTTGATATCAAAGGTGTTGTTCATCATGAATTCCTTCCTGAGGAAAAAACGGTAAATTCTGAGTTCTACCTTAACATTCTCAAGCGTTTGAGAGATCGAGTGCGTCGTGTGCGACCACATTTGACTCAAAACGATGGATGGATTCTTCATCAACACAATGCACCCGCACATTCGGCTTTGATTGTTCACCAGTTTCTGGCTAAAAATTCAATCACTATCCTTGATCATCCCCCTTATTCACCGGACCTCGCCCCCTGCGACTTTTTTCTATTCCCTAAATGCAAAAATGTGATGAGAGGATAGCATTGGGAAGATGTGGACACAATAAAACAAGAAACGACGAGGAGACTGAAAAGCCTGACTTCCGAGGACTTCCAAGGGTGCTTTGAAGAGTGGAAAAGAAGATGGGATAAGTGCATAGCAGTGAATGGAGAGTATTTTGAAGGGGACAAAATCAATGTAGATGAAATTTTGTAAAATAAAGTTTTTATGACCTTAGTTCGTGTATTTATTGGACAAACCTCGTATATATCCACCTGAGTGGAAGTTTCTAGTAGAAGGGCAAGCTTATCTCTCTATTGCTCTACTGACTTGATTATTAGCCAATGTAACATTTATAATAATATATGTTTTTTGATCCTAAATTTTTTGCACCCTCTGGTATTGTGAGAATTATGGTGGTGCAATTACACTATTGTTTGTGACTGTATTACAGAACATTTTTGTGTATTCAACTTTTATCGATAAATTATAACCTCCTAATACATTTAATAATTAAATATTAAAAGAAAAACCTATAAAGTTTATATAAGCTACTTACAATAATTATAATGAGTATGGGTTAAAATTACTCATCAATTTTATTTGCAATTCAAAATTATGAACTACTACTATAATTTATTTACTTACTCAAATTCATTTTAATAGTGCCTATTCCAGTAAGAAAAAAATTAGCCACAGCATAAGAACTATTTATTACAATAAATGGTGAATTGATTATCAGTTTTACTGTGTTTGCCCTTTGGTTGACACTGTAACATTGATAACATAAAAATAATATTGGCTGACTTAAGCTTACATGTTAGTATTATGACATACCAGCACTTAAAAGTTAACAATAAGTTTGTATAATAATAAATAAGGATATAAATTTGAACTTTAATTAATATAGTTATTTAAAATACATCATTACATATATTTTGTGTTAAAGTTGGAAATTTACAAGTCCTTAATGCAATCAATACAGAACTTCCTGCAATGCTCAGCGCAGATTGCCTTGTTGCAGCTGCAGCTGTAGACCATTGTCATCCTCCTCTTGATGGATGGGCAAATCCCACAAATTGTTCATGGTAGGTTTTGAGGGAGGTCATGGGCCCTGAGAGTCAAAGTTGGGTAATGGAAAAGCTGTTGAAACCTGTCTCAGTAAGACTATGGTGAATTGGCATAGCAAATTTCCTCCTTGAAACTGGTTTCTGTCCTCTTTTCACTACATTAGTCATGTAAATAACATATGAATTCACAAGTATAATATTCAGCATGCCATAAAATACGCACAAAGGCCACTGTTTAATTTTACGGCTGCATGACATTTGATGACACATTTGGTCCAAACATTCAACTGCCCCTTTTGTGGCATTGTAGATCCCGATTATTTAAGGTTTCTTAGAGGCTTGATCGATAACAGGCTATTTATGGCAAGTGGATAGCAGCAAAATCACTTTTGAATTTTTTTACTTTATAAGAAACCATAGTTTTTAGCCCATCGAAACAAAACGTGCTCTCTGCCCTTAGGATTTTTCATTTCGGGTGAAATTTCTTGCTTGTCTTTCCTTAGTGTGCCTACAATGGTAAGTTTGTATGAGTCTTCCAAAAGTGAGGTTGGCAATAGAACAAAATGTGAACCAGTTGTCAACTGTTACATTGTGATTGGATCCATGACAAGTTGTTGACAGCTTTTTCACAAAAAAGTTGGCTTAAGCTAAGCCTTCTGTGTTCAACGTTTTACTTGTGTAAGGATGGCATTAACCATATATTTGGTGACATTGTCACACATTAAAACTAACTTGAGGCCGTATTTATCCGGCTTGTTCGGGATATACTTCCTAAAATTACATCGCCCTTGAAATGCGAGCAACTATTCATCGATAGTGAAAAACGAATCGAGTTTGTAAGAACTTCGGCATCCAGCAATAAATAAATCCCAAACTTCCCTCATAGGAGCAAAGTGGTCAGTTTTCCTCCTATCGGCTCAAGTGTTACAATCATCAAACCGTAAGCTCTCTAACAAAAATAGTTAGCACTCTTTTCTTGAATTTTCACGTTTGTGTAATAAACAATTTAATTTTTGATTTCATTAGTTAAAAAAGAACTTAGACCGGTATTAGTTTGTTCTTTGCAATATCACTGCATCCAGGTGTTATATGGATAATATTTCTGGCTACTGAGGATCTATTTCCAAAAGCCGTTGGCTTGTCTGTTCAACGATGTCCATTTTCCCTCTGAGAGAAACTTTATCACAAACCACCAAGTATGGATCAGCTGTTGTGGGCCTACCTTCCTGTTGTTGGGTGGTTGCAATAGGTCGGTTTGCAGCATCAGCAGTTTGCAGAGTAAATGCACTACTGTGTTTGGTTGCGTTGCTGCAGGCGAATGAAAAACATGATTTAGTTTATTAGTCTTTTTTTTCTTCCTCGCTGGTGGTAGAGGTTTTAACTTCATCAGAATTTAAAACATTTGTCAGTTCTTGGTCTGCATCAGGGGGTTGTAATATGGACCACTGTTTATAACGTGATCATATACCACATGATCTACCTCATTGTTCGATCCAGAATTGTCAGATTTACAATCACTGTCACTTAGTTGCAGGTATTCTAAAATATCAATGTTAGTAAACTTCCGACTCATTTTTTTTAACTTATTTATTACTAAAATTACTCGTAAGCACAAAATATTATCAGTTTTCATTCAATAATAAACTAATATAAAAGAAATGATTATGTAAGAAATCCAAACTTTAAAGCTAAACTATTGTAAAATGTACAATCGATTGACAGCAGAGCTAAATTGACAACTTGCACAGGAGTACGACAAATACTAAATGATAAGGCAACCCAAGTAAAGCACGGAACTGGTTGGGCGAGTCCATTGTCTCAGGTAAAGGGGTGTAAACTAAAAAAAAAAAAAAAAAATGCTTGTAATTTTTACGATAGTTTAGCTTTCTATGGTTAAATATATTACTGAAGTAATTCAAAGCATTGCTGTTTCAAAATATGATTATAAATATATCCAGGAAAAATAAATATAATCCTTCACACAGGTATTTAGGAACACTGCAGTATACAATCTAGAAAACTTAAATTAACTTTTGAAGGCAACTTGACAAAAATGGACTCATTTTGTTTGTTACAATTATCTTTTGTATAATTATACTAATCATAAAACTAAATAATTACAAAAACCTTAAATATCCTAATAAATCAAATTTTGACAAAAAGTATTTATTTTGTTAATTATGGTTATAGGTAGTGAATTATTTTATAAAATTTTAATATCTGAAAGTCAAGACTGATTTTAAATATCATCAATATGATGGGGAAAACAGTTGAATTTCATAAACTATTCAACTAATTTTGATCAATAACTGTCCAAAAATTTAAATATTAAAAAAACAAACCATTAAAAACTCAAAACATTTTTGCAATATAATAGTTCATTTTGTTCTTCCTGATTACAGGTAATATTTAAAAAAACAAAGTTATAAATGTATTATGTTATAACTTTGATTTATAACTTAGAAGCAATTAATTCAGAAACCCATTATGTTTGTCCATGATCCATTAGTACTGAAATCAAATTGAACTTGTGAATTCAAAGTGACTATAAAGTTAAAAGAATTAATTTATTATAGTCTGGTTTTCCTTCTCCAATAGCTTTATTACTGTGGCACCCCACCAAGCAAAATGATTTTGTAAAATAATTGCTGAAAGGTTAACAATCAAAGATACTGCACTTTCTTTTGTCTTAATTATTCTGATTTTATGAATAAAATACGAAATAAGAAATTGGATGTAAAAAATAAGAAATATAATTTTTTCCATACATATTGTTTTCTAAAACAGGAGAATATTTCTTAGTAATTTATGGCGCACAAAAGTTATACCTGTATTAATAGTTCATTATATTTTAAAAATAATTATACTTCATAAACTGTTATATTTTCCTTACCTTACACTTTTGATTGTAAAGTTAGTCAGCCCATAGGTTTACCGATAAAAAAGCAATATTTTGTGATTTAACCAATTTTTTATGATTTTTACTTCAGTGTGCTTAATATAGAGAGGCTCGAGTCTTGGCAAACCCAATGCAGGAACACCTACAAAATTGACAGAAATTTATTTAAACAATTAAAAGATTATGCATTTTTAAATACAATTCTTAATTGTTTTAAAGCCAAAATTTAAGTTACCTGAAAACCCTTACACAGAGAATTGGAAGTAAAAAATTAGTTAGGCCAAATTAGTTGGACACTGAAGATGTGGTTAGAAGTGAAAGGTGGGGAATAACCACATTTGAGAAACTGGTGTTAAAGAATGATTATGGCACATTGTTAATAATGTTATTATTAACAGTACTACAAGAATTAACAATTATTCAAATTATTTGAGTTTAAAAAAATTTTTTTTATTATAACACTTTTTGCTCAAAGAGCCACTATATGTGGCTATTGATGATCTAATTAGATCGGATAAATTGTTTTCTATAGAGTACCCAAACCTTGAGTGGGTTTACACTGTTTTGTTGAAACACTTAATGATTGACAGACGTTGTGTACACTTAGTGCTCGCAATACATAATGTACGTTTGGATTTCATTTTTCAAACCATAAAATTTACCAGTCAATATAATAGTTTTTGTATAAATTTGTGCAATTATCATTTTTCTCATTCACTCATTTAATGTTTATAAATAAATAAATAAAGAAACTACTATGGTATAGTTATATTTTTTTTTTATTATATATAGATTTTTTAAACCTTAAAAACTATGATTTTGTAAATGTATGTGTAAAAGTTTTAAGTAACATTTTTATTTAAAAAATGAGTACAATTGTATGAAAATACATTAAATTTAATTATAAATAACCATAGACCTTCAGTTGTATCATCATTATTGTTAGTTACTAATGAAGTGTACAATAAAATAAATAAATTTCAACCTAATACAAACTCTAATTAACTAAAATAATAACAATTTTTTAAATGTATACATTAATCAATTCAAAAAAAGCAAGTACCATATCAATGTCACCCCACCCATATGTATAACATCAATATGTGTCAAAGAAACTGCAAATTCAAGTGTAGATTATGTAAAGAAAATATATGAAGGATTGATAACCTCATCAGGAAAGTACAATAGCCACTAAAGAGACTTTTTAAACTGAGAGGAATATCTGAATAACATTTAACCGATCTTAGGTTAAACTATGATCTCCTAGTTTGTCAAATTTCACCTTTCTAACTCTAATAGTCACCGAGATGTTTCCATATTAAAATCTTCAAAATATGTGTATGGCAAAAAGCCATTTTGGGTTTTTATAATTTTATCTGGAACATTTTATTACCACACAATAACCAATATCAGAAGTATTATCTAGTATTGAAATAGAGAAAAATATTATCAAGAATAAAATAAAGAATAAATATAAAAATATATAGAATTTCAGATGTTCAAAAATATTTATTAAAGTTAATTATTAGATTTTCATACCATGAACAAATGCAGAAATAACCTTTGTCAAACTATCCTGTAAACATCCAACAAAATTATTGTCACTTTTGTTATGTATCTTTAAGTAAGATCTTAAAGCTGAAACATAAATCATACACTGATTAACAGTAATAGGGATACAAGTGATTGGGAACATTACACAAAAAGAATAAAGTAATATTAACATTAATAAAATCAGGTCTATAAGTACAAGCAACAAGTACTTTTTAAAATTACTTCAATATCTTTCTAAAATCATTCTTGATTAAAATTTATATTACCAACAATCCCTTGTTTACACAAGTAAATTCAACCAGCTTGGTTCTAAGGGTCTACATCCCTTAAACCGCCTGGTTTTCTTTCAAACCAGTCAGCAACAGTTTGTGGTAGCCAATGACCACAAGAGTCCGTGTATAGTTAAGAGTCCATGCAAATCCACTGTGTTAGTCTTTTTTCCATTTTCAACTAAACCCAAGAATCAGTTTACTAAATCATTTTTTTGTTTTTCAGGTCTATTATCCGTGTGAATGCAATTAAAGTTTGTATTTTTATTGGACAGTGAACATTCCTGACTGCATTGATCACCATAAGTGTAGACTTTGCATGAAGAGCCTGGACATTTTACTTGGCAGGTCTACTATACTATAGATCTATGAATGTTAACAATAGTATCTGTACTATATAGATTGGTCCTCCAGAAAGAAAGCATATTGTAAAAGCTACTGTTTTGTTTAACATCATTATTTTAGGATGGATTTTATTATGTGCATTAATAACTTCTATCCAATTACACAACGATAAGTAATAACAAAATTTATAATTAGGACTTGAAATAAAATTTCCAAAAACTAACAATGAATATCCAGTGAGGGAAGCTGGGGTGAGACAATAGTAAATCTTGTAATAAAGTCACAGAAAACAAGTATAATTGTACTACTGTAATTTTCACTACATGAATAGAAAATATTAAAAAGACGATATTTTAGAGTTTCTAAAGGTAGAAGAGTTGGCAAAAGATTCTGAAGCAAGTTATCCAACCCTTCATCAACTCCTTTCAGTAGAGTTAGACAACTTAAGAGAGCTGGTTTTATTTGAAAATCATCAGAGTGATTCTTCCTCCCACACTGACAATGAAGCTTAATTAAAAAAAAAAGAAAATGAATTTGGGCTTGGAAAGTGAAAACTTACTATGACAATTTCAGAGGCTCACAAAACTGAGTAGGCATTTTGAAATTGTGAGGTTTCGTTAGCTGGACCTACCCACTGTTTACCAATTTATTCTTGTGTAAAATTAAATCCCTTGATTTCAAGCGATAGTTGAACAGTGTAAACCTAATCATGCTTGGCAAAGGGCTAGTTCTGCCAGTATGTGGGCTGTCAATCCCAGACAATTTCAAGGCTGCATGTATATGGGTGGATATTTTTTTTTATTTGTAAGATTTTGATAAGTGGAAACAAACCATCAAAACAGAAAACTCGTTGAAACTGCCACAAGTTAACCTGGCAGTGAAGACCATATTGAAAGTGGAACTGAAGCTGGAACTGTATCTAACCATGCAGCCCTCATGATACTCACAAGCAGTGACTTGCAGCAGACTGTAGTGTAGCTAGGTGGACCTACACCATCTGCAGTGGAAGAAGTAAGAGTTGTGGTTAAACATCTCAAAACAGTAAGGCAGCAGCAAACTTTAATACAAACCAACATTTGTAGATGGGCAAACCTCAAGTCAAACAGACATTTGTAGATGTTTGCAAAAGAGTAAAAGTGTAAACTGATAAGAGAGGAGGCAGTAACAGACAGTCTTCTCACTAAGGATAGAAGTAGGAGACAACCCAGAGATTAAAGCTTGGTTGTGACAAGTACAACCCTTACAGGTTGCAAAAACCAGGCTGAAGGAACAATATTTCAAACTAAAGTCCTGTCAGTCACTGTGTTTAGAGATAAAGTGTTTACATTTATTTTAACACAATAAATAAGGTTCTCTTACCTCAAGTCAGATTTATTCTGCTAGTAGAGTAAATATTTGTACAAGAAGGTTAAAGATAAGGGTAAATATATCTTGAGATTAAATTTAAAATTATTGCTTTTGTTATTTAAAAAAAAGTCTTTTGAAGCATTTCAAATTCTATAAATGTTACTGTGAAGTAGGGATGGCCCAAAACAACGACATCAGTTGTTTAGCATCAGCTTACTTCACACAACTGATGTGCTGTGCATCTGATGTGAAGAAACCACTAATGTCAAAACTAATGCCACATTCATTTGAACTAGAGACGGTTGGAAAGCTGTAAGCTGTACTGTAATCTGACTGCTGGCTGTACTGCTTCCTACCACCGCATAACTGATGTCTGATCTTTTTAGTTTCTGTGTAGTGTGATGTATGAAGTCTGATAATACAGACTTCATATTAGTGTGCACTACAATATTATTACACTTCTTTATTTGTTGAAATTGTTTTTTTTTTTTAATAATGAAGTGTTTATTTTTTTTATAGAGCGTATAGTTAAAACAAATATGTTACTTTAGTTAAATAGTGATAGCTAATTTAGTTTTTTATAGAGTTCCAGAATAGTGTGTAATAAAATTATAATTTAAAAAAAATGGAAAGGCGCAAATACAGCCCCATTTGGTCCCCAGTAGCATTTTATGTTGGCCCATTGTTGGTATTTTGTTTTCACACATGGTTGGACAACGATTAAAATTGGCACAAATGCCTACCAATTAATAATGAACCAAATCCCAACATAAGGCCAACAATTAAACATCACCAAAAACCAACAAAGAAATTGTTGGCCCAACTTACTCCCAACAGTTACCCAACTAACTTTCAATGGTAACCCTACTAATTACCAACATGTTTAAAGTATTATATTTCTATTCAATTGATTAGTGAACTTAATAGTAATCATAACTTCTCTACATTCGCAAATATATTTGAATACCTTTTATTATCAAATGTAGAATATTCTTACTCGAAGTAATATATAATATGTAGTCTACTTTAGCTTTTTAATTGTATATTATAATGTACATATTATTTTGAGTAAGAATACATATTAAATTTGATAAGAAAAGGTATTCTAAAAATATTCTTAATCGTTTGCATTTTGGTAAATATGCAAAGGACTATTTGATTTTTAAGTAAAAAAAAAGAATGCTTCTATTAGAAATTCATTGCATTTTGTACATAAAATGGCTTACATAATTATTACATTTTGATAATGTAATTTAATTATTACTACACTTGTAAGGATTATTTTTATCCTTTCTAAATGCTTTATCCTTTCTAAAAACAGTTAAGGACATGGTGGCAGTGGGAATGAAAAAGTAGTCTTAGAAAACCGAACTTATGTGCTTTATGTTTTAGCTGCTAATACAACTTTGAGTTTCAGTTTTCTAAACCTGTTTTTTTCCAACTGTTTTAAAAATCAGCTATTTTTCCTCAACAAACAGTTTGTTGACATTTTGTAAAAATAGCAGAAATGCCCACCTCTAACATGTGGGATCATGCAACTATGCTTGGTGAGTGACAACAAAGAAGTAAACCAGTAACAAACTTTCACTTTTCCACAGTGCTGGCAATATTTCAAATAATAAGTACATCATAAAATTATCCATAGTAAATGATTATAGTTAAGTAGAAATAAAATAAGATTTTTTAATAATTGTAACACTATTGTTAGTATAGTAATTAAAGATATAATATTATTCTGTTCACAATTACGCTAAAGAAAAATAAATTGTTCTCTTGTGGCAATTCTATGTAAGTCATCATGTGCACTTGCACTTTGCAGTAAATTTTACAACATCGACAAAATACTATTATAAGACACTATTTTTAAACTTTTGGAATAATTATACCCTACTTAATTTACAAGATGTTTATTTTTAAAAAAATATTTTTTATATTTTCTGCCAACTAAGCATTAAAGTTGGGCCAACAGCAGAGGTTTTCATGAATGTAACAGTTGGCCTATCAAACAAACAGCTCGTTGGCCTATTGAAGGTAATTCGTTGGCGTATTAATTAACCATTGCCCAACTTTGCCAACAAAAGCACAACATTGGGCCAACAATGTATGCTACTGGGGGTAATACTTCAATGTCACATATTTTGAAAAGAAAATAGCTCGTTGTGATCAATGTGGGCAGATAATGTCATACAAAGGAACAATAACAAACTTAAAAAGTCACATACTGAAGAATCAGTCAACTATAAATTTAAAGAGTCAATAAAAATCAGTTAAGCCTTTTTCGAACTGTAATAAATTGGTTGTTACTACCTCCAATAAATCATCTGGTGATAAGGAAAATATTAATGAGGAAAACAATGAAGTTACAATAAAAAATACAGTAATACAAGTTAAAGAACTGAATCCAAGTACTAGTCTGATCCACTCAGTCCTGAACAAAACAGTATTTCCCAGTTTATATCTTAAACCTCAATTTCATTTTACATTCCTAAAAAATTGGAGTAAATCAGAAAAAAATAGATAAACATTTAGTAGAACTCTTTACACAAGATTTTTAACCATTTTCAGTGGGTTCAAAGCATTTGTGAAAGCTCTTAATCCTTTTTACGAATTACCAAGTAGGAAGGTTATATCAGTTTAATTCCTGCAGCCTATAAACAATACAAGTTTAATACCATGAACAAATTTAAGGATATAAGGAGTGTTTGTTTGACTACAGACTGCTGCAGTTCATCAAGAAATAACAAATATATGCCAAGAAATAAAAAAAATTGTGATTTTTTTTCTTACTGATTTTACCATCATTTATTTTGGAATTGTGATTTGAGTGTGCTAATTTTGCCATAGTTTATTTTGTAACTGTGACTTTATTTTGTTAATGTAATGTGATTTTTTTGTCTTCTATGACTTAACATAAAACTTATAAAAGTTGTTGGTAATTTGGAATCACTGTTGTGTAATAATGTCAAAAATTAGTTTCCTAAGATATTAGCTGTATTTAGGAAAATAGTTCAGACAATAACTAACGGCAATAAGCCAGCCAGTTGACAAACTAATGTTTTGCATCTGATTAATTAAACTGATGCGCAACGGTAACTGATGCGCACACATCAGTTGCTAGAAAACAACAGTTTGGCACATCCCTACCGTGAAGTTATATGGTTTACTTCATTCATTTCTTTTTAATAATATGTCTGTCTTTATTCTTCACATTTAACTTTATCACATCAAAAGTCCTCTAGTTTTTCACAGGAACATTTTGATTCTATTCAGTTAATTGGTGTGTTTGTATTATATTTATTTAAAGCTTATCAACTGCATCTTTCCTCTCTCCTATTTCAAATGTTACTAAATTGTTGTCATTTTAATAATTGCCTCCTAGTTAAATAACAATAAATAAAATATCTGCACATTCTTGTCTTGTGTTTTTCTTTCTGATTGGTTTTATGTTATACATGTTAATGCCCATTTCATCGCAAATTTTTCCATTTGTTTACATGGTATTTCACACTGGACATTTCCTTTAATTCATAAATATAAATTTTTGTAATAAGTTTTTTTTAATTTAAGTTGTCTTTATTTAATACAGATCCATAGTAATAGCCAACAGCACGAAGATAATAGAAAATAGTATCACATGAAAGCGAAATAACCATTGCATGTATGTCGATGTGATGGAAGGAATTTCCAAGAATAATTTTCTTGGAAATCTGAATCATCATAATATTCTGTATATTGATATTTTAAAACTTTAAAATTGATAATGAAAATATAAAAACAATCCCTGAATGTTGACAGATTAATTTTGTAGTTTCAATAGAATATTAAATTATAATTTATAAAGATTTTAACACTAATTACAACAGTGATTGGATTTTCTAAAACTGTAAAATATAAAAATAATATTTATATTTTAATTTTTAAATTTAATATATATTAATATTTTAAGATTCGAAAAGACTGCCTTTTTAATATGGTTGAATGGTTTTTATTCAGTAACAAACTAGTTCAATCAATTACTAGAATCAATTTTTGTGCACAGACTGAATCAAATTAGACAAAAAAATGTGTACACTTTTTGTGTGATAATGTTATATAATTTATTAGTTCCATTATAAATTTATTAATAAAACAAAAAAGTCAAAAATATATAGCTTATATCAGGCCCTAAATAATAAGAAAGAAGAGCTAACCTGGGGCAGCAGAGTAAACTGTGCTGACAAATGTCGAGAACAGTACAACTGTTAAAAAACATTTGTAGGAACACATCTAAATGCTGTTGAGTAAGAAACCTAAAAAAACTGATGCCAGACATTTTCTCCTGATAAATATATGGTTTAGAACTTGTGGGAGGGAATTCTCTAACTTTACATTCATATTAAATAATTTATGATTTCCTCTAATTAGCTTTCAGCTATTAAAATTTTAACATTCTACTTGACACAACAAAAAATTGTCTCAAGACAAATAAAATAAATTATTAGTTGCTTAACAATGCTAGTGGAGGTAGCTGAAATGAGCAGTTGATTTGAAAAGAGGGGGGGATGCAACAGGTCAACTGTGAATTACTCAACCAATGTTATTGGATATTTTTGATATTTTTCCACAAAATTATGAAAATTATTAAATGCGTTGCCATTCAGCTAAAATTACACAAAATAGCCAGCAATTGCAATCATCATCATCATCATGGAGGACGCCATCATGAAGTAAATGAAAACAATTTTACACATAAGAAAAAGTTGGGTTTTATACAAGGTAATTTTGTAAGAAATTTCAGATCAATCAGTCATTGTGTTAGGCCAAAATTGCATAACAAACTAAATGCTTAACTGTCAATTTAAATCAGAGGCCTTGCTTCACTCAGTGAATAAAATCATTTCATCAGATTTTGATCAAACTTCTGTGATGTAGTAAAATATGGAAAACATATCCGTTTGGATAAAAGGAAGTTTCACTAAAGATAAACACCAAACATTTATGAAAAACATTATTCTTGAAAGCTGGAATTAAACAAGAGGCATTCAATTACAAACTGTATATTTTTTTTACAAGCAATGTCAATTCAAAGTTTTAATAGATCTAACTCTATTAATAATATGAAAATTGTATTCTTTACTATTTTAAAAACTTTTAAATTAAATTTTGTTAAGAAAAATTTTGAAGTTAGTACAAATTTTTTATTGTTAAATTTATAAACAGTTTTTTAATAAGTATAACAATTTAATTGACATTATATATTTTTAGGAAATGTAAATTTTATTAAAACCTAAAGACAGTTAAATGAAATAATTGAAATAATAACAAATTTTGTTCTCTGTAAACCTGAAGTGGAAATGGGAAAGCTGATGAGGTGAAAAAGGATGCACAGGTGCTTTATAGTCCAGTGGCCAAATCAGGAGTATTATAAGAATCTGAATAATTCTTATAATATATATATATATATATATATATATATATATATATATATATATATATATATATATATATATATATATATATATATATATATATATATATATATATATATTAGAAGGAATGATTTTTTAATTTATGAACCTTAATAAATAGCATATTTTGAAAAAATTATCAGAATTTTTCGAACATTTTTGATACCACTCAACCTTTAAAAATTTGAGTAAAGTATAAAAATTGAGTAAGTATAAGTAAAAGTATAAAAAGTCATTTTCATGTTTGGGCATCAAATATATTTCCAACAAACAATTTATGTTAAATATTACAAGTGTACAGTTCATGTCGCGGCAGTTTAGAATACATAATAGTCAGCTTGTTATTAGTTTCTTTTTTGTATATATGAAATTATAATTTCTTTTACATACAAACACTTAAAAATATAAATCTCAAAAATTAACTTTTATATAAATATAACAAACATATTAGAAGTTGACACTAATTTACACTGTCAAGGAAGAAAACACAGAATATAATGATCAAGTTCATATTGATGGTCCATGTTACCTGTAAAATGGTGCTTGACTATTTTATTTTTTGATATCATAACAGACGTAAAGTCTATATGATAAATGTTTACCAAAACTGCTATTATATAGATGTATCAGGTAAAAGTATGCTTCTTTTGAAAAACAGCACCATCTGTTGGAATGTAAAAAAAACACATTATACTAAATATTTTAAACCATTTCAATGTTTCTGAGTGCATTGTTAAATTGAACCAGACTGAACCACAGAAAGGCGTTGCCAACATACAGTTAGTATTGAAATAAATTATATTGTCAACTTTGTTGGCTGCTGTTTATTCTCAGTTTTCTATTATTGCTCTGTTAAAATGAAAAGGAGTAAAGAACAGTTATATTCAAAATTTATTAAAACATACTTAATTAGGGAACAATTCATCAGCTGTGCATAATGCTAAGAAAGAGTTCACTTTATCCTTGAAGACTTTGCTGAGACCTTTTTCAAGAATCTTTTTGAACAAATTCAAATCCAATTTCTCGTCAGATATAGTCAGTTTGCCATTGAGGTCAACTGAAAAAGAAAAATTAGAAGTATGAAAAATAACATGGCAGTCAGGGGACCAGCCACCAGAAGCTTTCCTTATACTTATTATTATAGAAAGTAACATGTATTCTCATAACACTGTAGAATTATTGATATATATTATTCAAATATTGAAAATATTATTCATTATCTAATTATGTGTTTGCAAATATTAATAGTTAAAGCGACAGTACTATTTTGACTCGATTATGCATTTTTTTAATTTTACAACCTGCAAAGAAAATAAGAACCATTTTATAAACTTTAAAATGGTAAATTTAGAAAGTATGGGATTGTAAACATTAACTATGGCAATAAACACTATGCGATCGTAGAAATGACTATACAACGTAGGATGATTCATCGTGTACAGCTAGAGCGTGACAAGAAACCAATGTTTTTTACTCATACAAAAGTGCTAAAATGTGTCTAAAGAAGCAAAACTACAATAACAGTATCCAATAAAAATATCCAACAATAATAGCAAATAACAGCGGTCAATGAAAATAGCCAATAACAATAACTAATAACAGTTGCCAACAATACCCATTAAAAATGTACAGTACATTAATTTTAGATTTAAGTAATTATTTATTCAAAACAACGAGATATTACAACATTACTGGCTTGAAGCATTAATGAATTGCAACTAGGATTTTTTCAATTTTATTTATTTATTTCCATTTATTCCTTCATGGTACAAAATTTTACTCATGAGACAAATTTTTACTATAGGGGACATTAAATACCCTTACATAAATAAAAATTAAGATTACAAATTTACTGTTGAATATTAAATTTCTTTCACATTTGGAATAATGTTTTAAGTTATTGTTATGAAACAATATTTTTCAGAAGGGAAAAGCTTTAAGAGTTTAAGGGCAAAGAATATTACGGCTATGAGTATATACTACTATCCTGGAAAATGTTAATAAATATACACAATATAAATATACAGACCATATTTATACATATTGTGTATAAAATGCTTAAATACATGTTTCATAATTTGTTATTTAGTATTATGTTTTTGTCAAGTTTGAAGAAAATCTGATAAAAATATGTCTTTTCAATGAAAATATTTATACAATTTATTTCATTTTTGTTATTTAGGGGATGAATTTAGAAAAATGTTAAATTACATGTTTCATAATTTGTATTGTAGAATTTTTTGTTTAATTTTAAAAATATCCAATAAAAATTTATTTTTCTACTACAGACATTTATAACTTTTTTATATATTAATTTTTTTAGGGACTGAATTTGGAAAATACTGAAATGCAACTTTTAATATTTGAGGACTCTAGTTTCAAAAGTCCTACCGTCCATTGTTGAAAATTTTCACGAAATCACAAAAAATATTTTCAGGTGGAACTTTTTTTGAGTATAACGTTAAGTAAGTGTTTAAATTATACTTTATGTCTCTATGAAAATTTATACCAAAGGAAAAGGCTTTTACACTTTTAGTTTATTAATAAATAAATAAATATGGACAAGAGACATTTGAATCTGAAGAGTGGACAAGAGACATTTTGAAAATAAAAATAATGGACAATGGACTTTTTGTAAAAAAATGTTAGCATTTGGCACTGTACAGCAAAAACCATAATAATATGTCACTTGTATTTAAACAAATATTATTGAAACACTAATAAAATACAAAAATATAAATTAAAATTTAAAAAAATTATTTAAGTGAAATGAATCAACAAAAATATTTAATTATTGTCAAAATTTAGACCATTGTTTAAGAAAATCAATATTATATTTATATTTATTAGGAAAAATAATAGTAATAATAAAAGTCATAATAAATTGAAAAAAGCCTTAATGAAATGCATGTTTTAATATTTGATTTTTAGAATATTTATGATTAGTTTTATGAAAATCCAATACAGACTTATTTTCTTCCAGTAATAACTCTCCCAATAATTTTTACATTTTTGTTGTTTTAGGGACGAATTAAAAAAATGCTGCAATTTGTGTTTCATTATTTGTGTTTTAGAGTATGCATTTAGAATATATGAATAAAAAAAGATTTTCCCATTGCTACAATTTACATCATTTAAAATTTTTCACCCTTTTTTAATCCTTTTAGGGAATGAATTTTGGTAACAGAAGAAAAATATATTTATTACTTGTGTGTTTGAGTTATGATAATATTCAAAAATATCAGACCAAAAACACATATCTTTCTTCTTCTTCTACGTTTCACCCACTTTGGGGGACGATTGATCAATCAATGTTCAGTGTGTCGTGCTTTCCTTTCCGCCCAGTATTTCTTCATTCTTTCAGATCTTGCCGTCCTTTCCGCCTCAGAAATCCTATATGGTATTTTGGTCTTGACCCTGTCCTGGAACCTCTTCATTTTACCTTCGATTATACTCTTTGCGGATCTATCTGCAAGCATCTCTTCTGTAATTTGAAACTCTCGTAGGTCCCTCTCTATCTCCTTAAACCAGTTCAGTTTGGTTTTCTTATTGCGGAAAAAGTCGAAGATCCTTTTGTTATCCTTTTCGGTCCATTCGTAGGATGTGACTATAGAAGTCAATCCTCCTTTTCTTTATTGTATGGGACATCTTTTCGGTCCTCCTATACAAGGTCTCATTACTAATGTGCACAAGTTTATTATTATAGAATTTGGGACCTAGAATTTTCCGTAGAAATTTTTCTTTCTTTGATCTCCAACTTTTCCATTGGTCCATAAGTCGTTATGGACAACGTTTCCATAGCGTAAAGGGCTTCAGGCTTGACTACAGTATTATAATGTCTTATCTTGGCATTCCAGGAGAGTGATTTTTGTTATAGGTGTCTTTTGTGAGCTGGAAAGCTATTTCCATTTTGTTTCGTCTAGATTCCATGGCTTTCTTCTCTAGACCATTCCAGCTGATCCACTCTCCGAGGTACTTGAAATCCCTGACAATCTCCATTTTCTGTTCCCCACTTTCAAATATTTTGGAGGATTCTTAATGTTTGTTATTATTTTGGTCTTTCCAAAGGCGATTTTGAGGCCTACCTTCCCCGCTTGCTTCAGCAGTTCGAGGGACTGCTCCTTGGCTTCCTCCCACGCCTCGGCCAGTAAAGCCATGTCATCTGCAAAAGCCAAACACTTGATCTTAATGTCCCTGTTTACCGATCCCAGTCGGATCCCGCCACTGGCTGTTTTATCCCATTCCTGACTACCTTCTCCAAGACACAGTTGAACAGGAGAGGGGACAGTCCGTCACCCTGTCGTACACCAGTTTTGATCTCAAAAGGGGCTGACAATTCCCCATGAATTTAACTTTGGAAAATGTATTAGTGAGGCTTTCCTGATGAGGTTTGTTGTTTTGCCATCCAGACCTAGTTCTTTTAATATAGCAAGGAGAGCTTCCCGATCTAATGAGTCATACGCCTTTTGAAGTCAATGAAGGCGATGACATACTTCTTGCCCTCGACTTCTGATAGGCTATGAGATTTTTGAGATTCAATATTTGCTCGACAAGATCTCCCCTTTCTGAATCCAGCTTGATATTCTCCCAACTGATAATCTAATTGTGGTTCTGCTCTATTAAGTAAGGCCCTCGAGAATATCTTATAGGTAACATCCAAAAGAGATATGCCCCTGTAGTTGTTGGGGTCCTTTTATCCCCTTCTTGTGGATTGGGTGGATAAGGGCCATCTTCCATTCTTCTGGAATCATTTCCTTTAGCCAGATTTCCTGAAAAACTTTTTGTAGGGATTCTATTGCTTCCTTGCTGGCATTCTTCCAAAGTTCGGCTGTGATCTGATTTTCTCCTGATGCTTTGTTGTTTTTAAGGCTAGATATGATCGTTTCCAGCTCCTCAACGGTTGGCGGCTGTGAGTCAGGGTTAGTATTTATGGGGACACTAAATGTCATTTTTTCAACTGGTGTTTCACAGTTGAGGAGATTTTTAAAATAGTCGGCTAGTATCCTGCAGTTATCTTTGTTGTTATGTGCCATAATTCCGTTCTTGTCCCGTAATTGTAGGGTTGGTGGGTTATACTTTGTTAGTCTCTGTCTAAAAACCTTGTAAAACTCCTTGTCTTGTTCTTAGCAAAATCCTCATCCATTTGGGCTAGCATCTGGTTTTCGTAGGCCTTCTTAATTTTTTTGATATTTTTATTTACCATCTTTCTAATATTCAAGTAGTTTTGTCTATTGTTTTCCTTTCGTTGCGACTGCCATCTGTGCCAAGCTCCTTCCTTTGTTTCAATAGATCGTCGCATTCTTCCGACCACCACACATGCCTTTTGACTTTTGTTATAGGGGCTACTTGTTCGGCTTTTGATAATAGGTTCCCTTTCATTTGATCCCAATCTTGGTTGTGTATATCCTTTGTTGAATGATGGTATTCTTTTGAATTTAAGATTTTCTCCGGATCATATAGTTTACTTTTGAGTTTTATGCCACTGCCTCTCTTTTGGGGATGATTTTAATTTTTACCTTCGACAGGTAATGATCCGAGTCTAGGTCCGCTCCCTCAGTACTTTGACATTTTGTATCTCTTTATGGAACTTCCGTCGGATAGCCACATGGTCCAATTGGAATTCACCCAAGTTTGGGTTTGGCGAAATCCACGTTTTCTGTTTTCTAGGAAGCTTTTAAAAGCTGTGGATTTTAGAACCATGCCATGGGCTTGGCATAACTCGATAAGTCTGACGCCATTTTGATTAGTCCTGCTATGCGCCGGGTATTCCCCAACAATGTGACGATATTTTCTCTCCTTCCCTATCTGGGCATTAAAGTCTCCCATTAGTATGATGTTATGTTTCTCTGGCACCCTTTGGATGACATCGTCTAGCTGATCCCAAAAGAGTTCTACTTTTTCCTTGTTCTTTCTATTATCCTCGTTTATAGGGGCATGGGCATTCACAACAGTGTACACTCTATTGACGGATTTGAAAACCAACGTTGAGAGTCTTTCAGACTGGGATTCAAATTTGTCTATGGAATTCAGGACATTTTTGTTTATTATGAAGCCAGTTCCTAGATGCGGCATGTTTTTCATGACTCTTTGCCCTACTTTTCCCTTGTATATTCTGAACCCTTCTGAGTCGAAATTGTTCTCGTCCATAAATCTGGTTTCCTGGAGGGCCGTTATGATAATTCGATGATTTCTGAGAGTGTCTATAAGGTGTTTTAACTTTCCAGTCTTAAGAAGAGAGTTGATATTGACGGTAGCTATGAAATTCGGGTGTTTATGTTTGATTTTGTTTGAGATTCCAGGACGCTCCAACTCGTCTCTGTGTAATGTTGCAGACTCCCAGAATCCGAATGTCTGCTTGCGCACAGTGGTGCGGTGGATTGTCCACCTGGGGTATTATTTTTCCATCACACTTTCCCATGATTGATATTAATGTATTTGGAGGTAACTACTAGAGTCACCAATTTACAACCAAGGTTGTTAGCCCTGGAGGTTCCTTCCAGCCGCCCCTAACCTGGGGTACAGACGCTGACCCAAGGCCGCCCAATCTGGGTACAGACGCCTTAGGGATTTTGGGTAGCTCCTCCGCCCTCTCTGCCGTTGGGAGACTCTTCTCCTCTTCCGCCATTGAGACCGTTGGCCAGTTTTCACCTAGTAACCCTAGGCAGGGGCTCTTAACAGGGTACTACCATCCGAAGCCAGATGGACCCTGGTTTTTTAACGAGGTTGTTACTCCTCCCCCTCCTCCTTCCCCATCACTTGCGAGATGGGGCCCCGGGCTTGGGACCGGCATAGCGGAGTTACCGGCACATATCTTTCAATAAAATAGTTTTACCAAATTTTTACCCCATTAGGGATTAATTACTGGAAAATCATTTCTTAGTATGTCAATACATGGTGGTACTAACATACCCTGAAAATTTCAAGTCTCTAGCTGTTATAGTTTTGGCTGTACGTTGATCAGAATGACATTGGATTTTGACTTTTATACAGAGTGTTTCAGGAAGAAATGGAAAGATTGTAGGGCGAGTTCTACAAGTGAAAATGATTGGAAACGATTATGTAAACATGGGTCCGGAAACATTTGTTCGCGAGTTACAGCTGGTGAAATATTTTGCAATGAATCCTGGAACAAGAGGGAAATTAAGTCATACTAAAATTCTAGGAACCTAAATTAAATGTGTCTTGATAGTTTCTTATTATATTTGACCTGAAACATTGAATAAAACTGGCCCCAAAGCTGTAAGTCAAGTAATTTCTGAGAAAACTGGTATAAACACAAAAATCAGAACCAAACAACAATTTTTTTAACATTTTGATTGCAATAACTCCGTTATTTTCCCAATAAACAAATAAAATTTATAAATAAAACTTGCAGAAATTGTAATTTGAACAAAATTTTGTAAATAAAGTCAACTAAAAAAAAAATTATAAAAAATTGAATTTTTGATAGCATCAAAATATTCACAACATAGCAGGGAAAAGACATTAATTTTCAAATAGAAAAAATAATAATAAATACCATATTAAGCATTTATAACAACTGTTCAAAATGCCCACCTTCACTACAACACAGTAATCTCCTCGTGTTAAAATTCCTCAATTGGCTCATTTTACAGTATCTGGATTATTTTTTAAGAATTTAAATTTGGAAATATTTCTTGATATTCCGTTTTTGCAGATAACAAGTTGCCATTGCAAGTACCATACATAAAACTAAACCAGTTTGAAACCATTTGAAAAATGACATTTTGATAATGCAGAACACAAACACTTCAACTTCACGCACACAGCATTTGACTAAAAACTTTTAAAAATATACAAAACTATTTAAATTCTGTACACAGATTACTGTTATTTATGATCAGCTGTTAATACTACTAACTTAAGAAATTAAAAATACAACATTCCATTAAATTATTATTGTTTTCACCAAATTGGGAATGAAGTAATTGAAGTAGTTTCAGGTGAATTTTGCTGATTTTATTTTTATACAGAATTTTATTTTCACTATTTAATTATTAAAAAAACATTCATACTAGATATTCTCGAATATAAATGTTATTATTTCTGTTTGAAAATTAATGTCTTTTCTTCGATATGTTGTGAAAATGTTTATGTTAACAAAAATTCGTTTTGTGTAATTGCTTTTTTTAGTTGCATTATTTAAATAAATTTGTTCAGAATTAAAATTTCTACAAGTTTTATTTTAAAATTTTGTTTATTGACTAAGAAAATAACAGAGTTATTGTAGACCAAATGTAAAAAAAATAGTTGTTTTGGTTCTGATTTTTGCGTTTTCTAAAAAAATACTTGAGTTACAGCTCTGAGGCCAGTTTTATATTCAATTTGTCAGGTCAAATATCATAAGAAACCATCAAAATAATTTTAATTTAGGCTCCTAGCATTTCAGTAAGGCTTAAATTCCCTCTTTTTCCAGGAATCATCACAAACTTTTTTGCAGCTGTAACTCGTGAAGAAAGCGTTTTCAGACCCAAGTTTATATAAAAATTTCCATAATTTTCACTAGTAGAACTCATCCTGCGATTCTTTCCATTTCTTGCTAAAACACTCTGTATATATAGATTAAAACAGTTTTAATGAATTTTGCTACATATGTAGTCCTAAAGAAAAATTCAAAATAAGGTTTATGTGTCTGAAACAATTTAAATTCAAAAAACTTATACTTTTTCAAAGTTTAATTATTTACTTAGAAGATTCAGTTTGAGTCAGATTAATTGCTATCTACATAATAATTGAGAACTTCCTGTAATCTCACAAAGACAGTTTACTGAAATTTTCATTTGTACATAACAAAGTATACAAAATAAATATGAAATAAAAATTATATTTTAAAAGTATTGGGATTGAAAAAAACTCCAGTGGCAACAAGATATGTTAATTGACATATTCCTAAATCATTTTTTTAAATTTAACTTTTGGTACACTATCTTGAGTTATATGACTATAACCTAAAAGTCCAATTTTGGTAAACATGACTGATTACTTATTTTTGAGTTAATAATTTCAAAACTAGGTTTTCTCAAGGAAGTAGTAATGTGTGAAAAGTAGTGACATAAATTTTACTTAATTTGTAATGAATATTTTTAAATTTAAAAATAACAGATTCATTTGCATTTGTTCAAAACTTAACCTTTTTAGAAATTATAAATATAACTAGTTATATGGGCCTATTAGGATGTTAAAAAAATATTTAATTTATTTATTTTGGAATAAATAGTTGACTTTGCTTACCATCATTTAATAGGATATATGCAGCAACTTCAAATTCAATTGACCAAGTCATTGTTTTAATTCTGTAATGTTCACATCCTGCTGATGTATATTTTTCAACAGCAAAATTAATAATAGAATCAACATTTCCTGGAACACAACATATGAACTCAATAAAACACTTAAATAAATTAAATTATTATTTGTCAACAAGAGAATGTATAAATATATTGGACATTTATTATACATATATAAATATATATGTATAAGTATACTAGCTGTTACCCGTTGCGGCTTTGCCTGCAATTATAATGTAGGCAATAAAATTTATAGTCGATTTTCAAAATCAGAATAGATCATTTCATTTTAATATATTTCTATTTACAATATTATACGATTTATGGTTTTCGGCCAAGAAATATACATTTTTGCTACTCGATAGTCTAAAACAGAGTCCTGTCATATTTTAATAAAATACAGTATTATTAAAAAATCACTATTATTCAATTAAACTGGAATAGTATTGTGTTTATCTCAGGTACCTAAACCGTGTTCATACCAAATTTAATCTCAATTGGTCCAGTAGTTAAAGTGTGATTGAATAACAAACAAATAAACAAAAACAAACTTTCAGAAATATAATATGATTACCTGTTAACCGTCACGGCTTTTCCCGCAATCGTAATATACATTAAAGATCACGCATCACCGTGTTAGGACCAACAACCGTGTCAGTTAGGTTATGGTGTATTTCTTTTTTAAAATAAATGTTTTTTTAACGCACCACCGTGTTAGTTAAGTTACGGAGTACTCTTTAAAAAAAAATTAAGGCTTTTTTCCTGCATCACCGTATTATGCCCAACAACCGTGTCAGTTAGGTTTTGGAGTACTATTTTTTTAAAAATAAATAAAGGTGTTTTTTAATGCATTACCGCGTTAGGCTTAACAACCATGTTAGTTAACTTATGCAGTATTTTTTAAAAATAATATTAAGATTTTTCACGCATCACCATGGCCTAACAAACGTGTCAGTTAAGGTTTGGAGTACTCTTTAAAAAAAATAACGGTTTTTTTCACGCATTACATGTTACACTTAACAACCGTGTCAGTTAAAGTTTGAAGTACTCTTTAAAAAAAATTAACGGTTTTTTCACACATCGCCATAATAGGCCCAACAACCATGTCAGTTAGGATATGTGGTATTTTTAAAAAAATATAAAGGTTTTTTTACGCACCACCGTGTCAGTTAGGATATGTAGCCTAGTATTCTTTAAAAAATATAAAGGTTTTTCACGCATCACCGTGTTAGGCCTAACAACCGTGTCAGTTAGGATATGTAGAATTCTTTAAAAAATATAAAGGTTTTTCACACATCATCGTGTAGGCCCAACAACCGTGTCAGGATATGTCGTATTCTTTAAAAAAATATAAAGGTTTTTTCACGCATCACTGTGTTAGACCTAACAACCGTGATAGTTAAGTTACTCTTTAAAAAAAATATAACGGTTTTTTCATGCATCACCTTATTAGGCCCAACAACCGTGTCAGTTAGGTTATAAGTACTATTTAAAAAAAAAAAATTAATAAAGGTTTTTTTAATGGATCACCGTGTTAGGCATAACAACCATGTTAGTTAGCTTATGGAGTATTCTTTTAAAAAACTATATAAAGTATTTTTCACGCATTACCATGGTAGACCTAACAACCGTGTCAGTTAAGGTTTTCAGTACTATTTAAAAAAATAAAGGTTTTTTCACACATTACCGTGATAGGCCCAACAACCGTGTCAGTTAGGATATGTAGTATTCTTTAAAAAAATATAAAGGTTTTTCACGCATCACCGTGTTAGGCCTAACAGCCGTGTCAATTAGGTTATATAATATTCTTTAAAAAGTAAAGGTTTTTTTACACATCACCGTGATAGGCCTAACAATCGTATCAGTTAGGATATGTAGTATTCTTTAAAAAAATATAAAGGTTTTTCACACATCACCGTGATAGGCTCAACATCCGTATCAGTTATGTTATGTAGTATTCTTTAAAACATTATACAGGTTTTTCACGCATCACCGTGTTAGGCCTAACAACCATGTCAGTTAGGATATGTAGTATTCTTTAAAAAAATATAAAGGTTTTTCACATATCACAGTGTTAGGCCTAACAACCGTGTCAATTAGGTTATGTAGTATTCTAAAAAAATTAAGGTTTTTCACCATCACCATAATAGGCTCAACAACCGTGTCAGTTGGGATATGTAGTAGTCTTTAAAAAAATATAAAGGTTTTTTCACGCATCACCGTGTTAGGCCTAACAACCATGTCAGTTAGGATATGTAGTATTCTTTAAAAAAATGTAAAGGTTTTTCACGCATCACCGTTTTAGGCCTAACAACTGTGTCAGGATATATAGTAGGCTATTTAAAAAAAAATATATAAAGGTTTTTTCATGAATCACCTTGTTAGGCCTAACAACCGTGTCAGTTTGTTTATGCATAATTCTTTTAAAAAATTGGTTTTTTATCACCCAAAACCCGTGTTAGTCGTATTTTTATTGTTTTACAGATTTACAACACGTTACTGATTTTCGCCTGGTACCAATTTTGAGGTTATGTTGGTCACTTTTATTTTAGATTTTATCGTACTTCTCGTGCTTTCATATTTTGGATTCTTGCTCTTGGGCACATAATAAAGCATTTTAGTAACAAAAATATCGAAAAATATAGGTTATGCTACACTGCATATTTACTATATTTCATGTAATGTAATTACACAAATATATATACTACCTTACAATTGGCACTCTGTGTAGGGATTTTTTACATTTAATATTGAAAATTTAACACAAAGTAACAAATTAAAGTCAGTTTTGAAAAAAATTTCAATTAAAATATGAAAATGTTACATTAAAAACAATAATTTCGCAATAAATAAAACACAGATTAAGATTATTAAAATAGGATTGAATCTATGTTCATCTCAGGTAACTAAATCACATGTCCAGTAAATAACTGCAATTAACACATGACACAAAACTAAAAACTGATAATTATTTTGGGCTGGGTAAGTAGTATAATGACGTTTTGTATAACGGAAATAGGCCTATATGTATCTCTGATACTTAAACCATATTCGTACCAAATTTCATCTCAATTGGTCAAGTGGTTAAAGCGTGATTGAATAACAAACAAACAAACAAACAAACACACAAACTTTCAGAAATATAATATGAATTAGATTTTATCGTACTTCTCGTGCTTTCATATTTTAGATTCTTGCTCTTGGGCACATAATAAAGCATTTTAGTAACAAAAATATCGAAAAATATAGGTTATGCTACACTGCATATTTACTATATTTCATGTAATGTAATTACACAAATATATATACTACCTTACAATTGGCACTCTGTGTAGGGATTTTTTTACATTTAATATTGAAAATTTAACACAAAGTAACAAATTAAAGTCAGTTTTGAAAAAAATTTCAATTAAAATATGAAAATGTTACATTAAAAACAATAATTTCGCAATAAATAAAACACAGATTAAGATTATTAAAATAGGATTGAATCTATGTTCATCTCAGGTAACTAAATCACATGTCCAGTAAATAACTACAATTAACACATGACACAAAACTAAAAACTGATAATTATTTTGGGCTGGGTAAGTAGTATAATGACGTTTTGTAAAACGGGAATAGGCCTATATGTATCTCTGATACTTAAACCATATTCGTACCAAATTTCATCTCAATTGGTCAAGTGGTTAAAGCGTGATTGAATAACAAACAAACAAACACACAAACAAACAAACAAACAAACAAATAAACACACAAACTTTCAGAAATATAATATGAATTAGATTGGATCTAATATTTTTGATACTAATAAATGTTAAATTAAAAAAAAAATATATTTCTATAAATGTAATTTAAGCTTGCTGCATGGGTAGCTTCTTATTATTTTTACATTCTTGTTCTGAATGCTTATAAAAATTTCTTCTTGTAAGAAAATACAAAAGTATTGCATTAAAAGTTATTGTGTTTCTAATAGGAATATGTAGTGCATGATATTGCTCTCCAGTTTAGTTCTGGTAGGTCTTACTTAGTGATATGTTATTTCCTAGGGTACAATTCCATGCATATTATGAGATGTTCTTTGTCTCTATTTCTGTTGGTGGATCCACTCAAAGTACATGTAATTGAAGGGAGGATGTTGATCCTTTTTAGAATGACTCAAACCTAAAATGACTAAGCAAGTCGAAGTTTATAAAGATGTTTTCTTCAATAGCTATTCACCACAAACATGTTTTTTGTGTTTGTAAATAATAGTAATTTTTTTGTAAATAAATAAATTGTTTTTGTGTTTAAAGAATTTTGTTTTTGACTAATAATTCTATCAGTATATTAGTTCTTGATGGTTTCTGTTTTAACTATGAGTCCCCCTGCTAATTTAACAATACAACCTCCAATAAATCCTCCCCCTCCCCACAGCTGTCAAGGTAAATTAATGATTGAAGTAAATGTTTACTAGTCCATATCCAAATCGCCAAATTAATGATCCATAGAATGATATCAAATATACTGATATTCTCAAACAATAACCATCCTCTGACAGTATTAATAAACCCTACTTTTATCTCTTCATTATTTATTCTTAAACTCATTTTCATCCCGTATGAACATAAAGCTAATCAGTAAAACAGTACACCCACCATTCTGTCATCTAATGACATAAGCTGAAAAGAATTTCTGTTTTGAGAATTTCTTTCATCACACTGCAATTTAGAGAATATTCATACGCTTGATCAAAATTCACTAGTTATAAGTTAGTTTGACATTCAAATGTAATTGTATTTTGATCAGCTATATTTTGATTTATCACTCTACACCAACACTCTTTCTCTGTCATCTAACAATACTCAAACAAATTTCGAATTGAGATTTTTTGTTGGAAATCTATTGTACACAGTAATTCTAAATGTGTATATCCACCTGAGTGGAAGTTTCTAGTAGAAAGGCAAGCTTACCTCTCTATTGCTCTACTGACTGGATTATTAGGCAACCTAACATTTATAATAATATATGTTTTTTGATCCTGGATTTTTTGCATCCTCTGGTATTGTGAGAATTATGGTGGTGCTATTTACACTACTGTTTGTGACTATAACACAGAACATCTTTGTGTATCCAACTTTTATTGATAAATTATAACCTTTTAATAGAATTAATAATTAAATATTAAAAGAATAAATTATAGAGTTTATACAAACTATTTAAAATAATTAAATTATTATGTGTAAAAATTATTCAACAATTTCATTTGCAATTCCAAATTGAAAACTACTTACTATAATTTATTTACTTACTAAAATCCATATTAATGATGCCCACTTTATACCAAATAATAATTTCCTGAACATAAGAACAATTTATTACAATATGTGGTGAACTGATTGCTAGTTGTACTGTGTTTGCACGTTGGTTGATACTGTAACATTGATAACATAAAAATAATATTGGGTGATTTATGCCAACACGTAGGTAGAATTTACATATACTAGAATTTAAAGTTAACAACGAGTTTGGTTAAATGTATTACTGAATTCATTCAAAGCTTTGTTGAAACAAAAGATAATTTTAAATATAACCAGGACATATAAATGTAATCCTTTACAGAAGTATTTAGGAACACTGCAGTATTCAATCCTGAAAACTTAATTTAATTTTTGAAGGCAACTTGATAAAAATTTTTTCATTTTTTTGTTACAGTTATCTTTTGTATAATTGTACTAATCAAAAAACTAAATATTTTCAAAACACCTTAAATAATATATTAAATCAAATTTTGACAATAAAAAATTTATTTTGTTAATTACAGTTATATGTAGTGAATTATTTATAAAATGTTAGTATTTGAAAGTCAAAATGATTTAATTTTTTTTTTTTATTTATTGATTGATTTTTTTTTTTTTTTGTGTTTAACGTTTGACTATTGTGCACACTGGGGCTAATGCAGAGGATGGGATGATTTATAGCGTATGAAAATGCCAAGCCTTGGCCTGGAATCGAACCCGGGTCCTCGGGGTGAAAGCCCAGTACGCTATCAACTAGGCCTCCAAGGCGGCTCAAAATGATTTTAAACATCATCAATATGATGGGGAAAACAGTTGTACTTCATAAACTATTCAACTAATTTTGACCAATAATCAAAAATTACTGTCCAAAAATTTAAAAATAAAAAAAAAAACAAATTACGAATCATTAAAAACTCAAAATATTTTCACTTAATAATAGTTTTGTTCTTCATGATTACATGTAATATAAAAAAATGAAGTTAAAAATATATAATGTTATAACTCGTTCAATTCTGAAAATTGATTTTTAACTTAGATGCAATTAATTCCAAACCTCAGTGTATTTGTCTTTGATCCATTGGTCCTGAAATCAAACATTGAACTTGTGATTCAAAGATTAACCCTTTGCTGGCCTGTACACTCCAAAATACTCAAAATGTAAATGTCCTCTGCCTGCCTTAATGCTCTAAAATGCTCCTGTGCAACCTCCATAAATCTATTGCATAGTAAGAAGAAAAAAGAAGATTTATGTTTTCTGACATCATGCTTGCCTACACGTGTATAAATATGAATTACACACACAAAACAATAATTTATAACACTTAAGTTCAAGTTCAAAAGTTAGTAAGCTACTGAGGGCTCATTTGATTTGAGACAATGGCAAGTACATCGCGCATTTCGAGTAAAAAAGTAAGAGATGCAGAAATTTTAGAAGAAAGCAATGATAGTGATATTTCAGTATTCTCATCAGAAGATGATGAAGATGATAAAGAAACCTCCAGTGAAGAAGATGATCCTAGAGTGAAGGACATCATAGATGTAAGTGGTCAGAAATGTGAATACTATGGTGTTGGTAGGTCTTACAAAAAAAATGGTGGAAATTTTGTTCTAAATATGTATATTATGAACTCATTCATTCAGTACGACCTCACAAACCAGCCTCTTACTACAGCACATGGACACAGACAGCTGACCTTCAGATAGAACTAGGTGAATCAGCTGATTATTATCAGCTGATTAAATTATTTGATAAATTAGCAGGGGGACTCATAGTTAAAACAGAAACCACCATGAATATTATGCTGTGCAAACATGTGTACAGAAAAAGGGATAAAAGCCCCATCTGCAAGGGGTAAAAAGACAATAAACAAGTGTAAACAATGTGACCTTCCATTGTGTCGTGTGGGTTGTTTTTTGGAATACCACCAGCAGCGAAATGTGGAGGTTCAAAGTTAGTTAAGTAATTTACCACTTGCATAAATCTATTATGAATCAAATGAAAAAAAAATTATAGGTCTATCTCTTATAGTTTAATTATTAAGATTTTTTCCGAAGGGAGAGAACATTTTCTGCTGTAGCTATTTGTCCCTTTAAAAAAAAACAGCCAACTTGTCGTAGCGGCGGGACTTTAAATAGGAGCAGCAAAGAGTTAATAGTGATAATAAAGTTAAAAGAGTTATTTTATTATAGTCTTGTTTTCCTTGTACTATAACGTAGCTTCATTACTGTGGCATCAAAACAAGCAAAATTATTTTGTTAACAATCAAAATTCTGCACTTTCTTTTGTCTTAATTACTCTGATATAAAAAATAAAAATATGTAAAACATAAGAAATAAAATATTTTCTATATTTTTTTTAAAAACAGTAAAATATTTCTTAGTAATTTATGAAGCAAAAAAGTTATACTTGTATTACTACTTTATCCTATAATATTAAGCGAGCTAAATTTGTATGTACGCGTATGTTTGCATGTGTATATATATATATACATATATATATATATATATATATATATATATATATATATATATATATATATATATATATATATATATATATATATATATATATATATATATATATATATATATATACTATATTATATATCAATAATATATACATATGTCGACTTTAAAAACGATTAACGATTTTTGTGAAATTTTGAATACTAAAGATTTTGTTGTCAGGAATTGATTATGATATGTCTCATATCTGTGAAAATTTGCTAAGTAACTAAATTCACATGTGTACACTAAACACTGCACGATTAAACAAGGGGCAACAAGTATATCTATAATAAGTACAGATAATAATTATACTAATGTATAATTATTAATGTTTAATGTAATAATTTTAAGATTATAATAACAATGATACAGATTTCAGTAAATGAAAAATCAATATTTGCACATTTCACATTATCGGGAATAAGTCTAAATATTTTGTATTTTTGGAAAAATGTCATTACAAGATATGTAAATTCGTTAATGTTCAGGCAATAGATAAAATATTGAAGCGGGATATTGTCATGTGGTTACGAAAATGGAACGTCTCATTTGTTGCTAGATTACAGCAAAAACTCAAGACATTCTGTAATATTCTGTTGCGTGCGTAGAGTCATATTAAAGGTTAAAAAAAAAAATCTAAATTCAAGTGTTCCGATAGTGGTAAATTAATCATAAAAGAAAAAGTTTTACAAGAAGTGTGTTTAATAAATGTACATTGTGTTAATGAATTTAAAGAAATTTATTATAATTTGGGTGAGATACAACATCAGTGAAACATTTATTTTAAAAATATAAATTATCAGACATTCTATTTCAATTAACAAATAATAAAATTTAATAAATTAAAAAAGTATACGTGTGGACCTGGGGGCATTACTAACAAAAGGGAAGCTTTTGTTGATGATATTATTGTTGAATATATAATTAGTATGAAGATAAGTATACAAACAACATGCGCGCGCGCACACACACACACACACACACACATATATATATATATATATATATATATATTATAATAATAATTCTTTCCACTTTTTCTCAAAAACAACTCAATGATAAAACGATTTTTGTGAAACTTTGTAAACTAATGTTTTTTGTTGTCAGGAATCAATTGTGACATATTTCATATTCATATCTGTAAATTTTCCTAAGTAGCTAAATTCATGCATGTACACTACACAAAAAACCTATATAGAACAAAGCTTGGTCACCTGAAACTTATATTTTAAAAATCATTATACTTTATAAATTGTTATATTTTTCCTCACCTTAGATTTTTGATTTTAAAGTTAGTCATTCCATAGATAATCAGATCTGAAAGCTCCATTGTTTCTAACACAAAATCAGTTTTATATTTATCTTTTGTGAGAATATAAAGAGGTTCGAGTTTTGGCAAACCCAATGCAGGAACACCTGCCAAAATGATAGACATTTATTTATACAGTTAAAAGATTAAGCATTTTTTAAAACAATTCTTAATTGTTTTAAGCAAAATTTGTTACCTGAAAACCTTTTCACAGAGAATTGAAATGTGATTAGAAGTGACAGATGTGGAATAACCACATTTGAGAAAATGGTGTTAAAGAATGATTACGGCACATTGTTAATAATGTTATTATTATTGTACTTGAATTAACAATTATTCATATCATCATGAGTTTCCTTATTAAAATTATAGACACAAATATATTAGTACAACCCTATTTATTGTAACACTTTTTGCTGAAAGAGCCACTGTGTGGCTATTGATCTAATTCGATCAGATAAATATTGACTACAGAGTACAGAAACATTGAGTGGGTCACTATGTGTGGGTTACAATATTTGTCACACCTTGTGTACACCTAGTGCTCAGAACTAAATAACACATATTAGGCTTTGTTCTTTCAAATCATAAATTCTATCAGTCAATATGATAGATTCTGTATAAAAATTTGCCCTTATAATTTTTGTCACTGATTCATTCAATGTTTATTGATAAAGAATTTAGTAGGAAAAATTTATGTATTTTTTAATATATAGTTTTTCCTTAAACTATATATTAAAGACTATGATTAAATTTGTAAATCAATGTAAAAGTTTTATTGAACATTGTACAATTGTATGAAAAGACATTAACTTTATAATTATAAATAAACATAGCCTTCCAGTGGTATCATCATAATTATAAGTTACTAGCTGTTACCCGTTGCGGCTTTGCCAGCAATTATAATGTAAGCAATAAAATTTATAGTCAATTTTCAAAATCAGAATAGGTCATTTCATTTTAATATATTGCTATATACAATATTATATGATTTATGGTTTTCGGCAAAGACATATAAATTTTTGCTACTCGATACGCTAAAACAGGGTCATGTCATATTTTAATAAAATACAGTATTATTAAAAAGTCATTATTATACAATTAAACTGGAATAGTATTGTGTTTATCTCAGATACCTAAATACATTGGTGTTCACACCAAATGTAATCTCATTTGGTCCAGTAGTTAAAGTTTATTTGAATAACAAACAAATAAACAAAAACAAACTTTCAGAAATACAATATGATTAGCTGTTACCCGTCACGGCTTTGCCCGCAATCATAATATACATTAAAGATCATGCATTACCGTGTTAGGACCAACAACCATGTTAGTTAAGTTTTGGAGTACTCTTTAAAAAAAATTATTTTTTTTCCTGTATCACCGTTTAACCCAACAACCGTGTCAATTAGGTTTGGAGTACTCTTTTTAAAAAAATAAATAAAGGTTTTTTTAATGCTTCACCGTGTTAGGCCTAACAACCATATTAGTTTGCTAATGGAGTATTCTGTAAAAAAATATAAAGATTTTTCACACATCACTATGTTAGGCCTAACAACCGTGTCAGGATATGTAGCCTAGTATTTTTTAAAAAAATATAATGGTTTTTTGACGCATCACCGTGATAGGTCCAACAACCGTGTCAGGATATGTAGTACTCTTTAAAAAATATAAAGGTTTTTTCACGCATCACCGTGTTAGTTAAGTTATGGAGTACTCTTTAAAAAAAATATAAAGTTTTTTCCATGGATAACTGTATTAGGCCAAACAACCGTGTCAGTTAGGTTATGGAGTACTCTTTTGAAAAAAATAAATGAAGGTTCTTTTAATGCATCACCGTGTTAGGCCTAACAACTATGTTAGTTAGCTTATGGAGTATTCTTTAAAAAAATATAAAGATTTATCACGCATCACTATGTTAGGCCTGACAACCGTGTCAGTTAAGGTTTAGATACTCTTTAAAAAAATAAAGATTTTTTTCACACATCACAATGATAGGCCCAACAATCATATCAGTTAGGATATGTAGTATTCTTTAAAAAAATATAAAAGTTTTTTTACACATCACCGTGTTAGGCCTAATAACCGTGTCAGTTAATATACTTAGTATTCTTTTAAAAAATTTAAAGGTTTTTTCACACATCACCGTGATAGGCCTAACAGCCGTGTCAGTTAGGATATGCAGTATTCTTTAAAAAAATATAAAGGTTTTTTTACGCATCCCCGTGTTTGGCCTAACAACCGTGACAGTTAGGATATGTAGCCAAATAATGTTTAAAAAAATATAAAGGTTTTTTCACGCATCACCGTGTTAGGCCTAACAACCGTGTCACTTAGGTTATGCATTATTCTTTTAAAAAATGGGTTTCCTATCACCCAAACCCGTGTTAGACGTATTTTTATTGTTTTACTGATCTGTAGATCAGTAAAACAATAAAAATACGTCTAAAATCAGTACAACACGGTACCGATTTTCGCCGGTAGCAATTTTGAGGTTATGTTGGTCACTTTTATTTTCGATTTTTATCGTACTTCTCCTGCTTTCATATTTTGGATTTTTGCTTTTGGGCACACAATAAAGCATTTTAGTAAGAAAAATATCGAAAACTCCAATAGATACTGCACTGCATATTTTTCATTTTTTCATATAACGTAATTACACAAATATATATACTACCTTACAATTAAAGTATCCTAATAAAATTGTATATAATATATATATTCTGCACTCTGCTTTAAAAACACTGAATAGTCTTAAATGAAAAATACCAGATTGTGATTATTAGATGAAAATGTAACATTAAAAACAATACTTTTGCAATAAATAAAACATAGATTAAGATTTGTAAAATGGGATTAGATCTATGTCCATTTCAGTTGCCTAAATCTCATGTTCAGTAAACAGTAATTAAACCTAACTATAGTTAACAGATGTTACAAAACTAAAAACTGATAATTATTTTGGGCTGGGTAAGTAGTATAATGACGTTTTGTAAAACGGGAGTAGGCCTATATGTATCTCTGATACTTAAACCATATACATACAAAATTTCATCTCAATTGGTCCAGTAGTTAAAGCGTGATTAAATAACAAACAAACAAACACACAAACTTTCAGAAATATAATATGAATTAGATTAGATTAATGAAATATAAAAAGAACAAATAAAGTTCAACCTAATATAACACATTTGAATTGCAATATAAATTTAAAAATATAGACAAACACTAATGAAATGACGATAATAATAATTTTTTAATTTCATTATTAATCAATTCAAAAAAATCAAGTACCATAATATTGTCACCCTTACCATATGTATAAAATGAATAAGTGTCAAAGAAACTGCAAATTCAATTATAGACTAATGTAATGAACCAATTCACATTTTTTGTACAAAGGATTGCTAACCTCATCATGAAAACACAATAGACACTAAGAGGTTTTCTGAACTAAGAGGAACATTTGAATAACATTCAACCAATCTTAGGTTAAGCCACTATCTTCCTGTACTTAAGATTTTACCTCCTAACTAAGGATTTCGGGCCTCATCAGGAAAAAATATAGTCACTAAGGCTTTCTGAATTGAGAGGAAGATCTGAATAACATTTAACTGATGTTAGATTTAGATCTTCCTGTTTATCAATATTCACCTTCCTAACTCTTATAGTCACTGAGATGTTTCCATGTTAAAATCTTCAAAATCTATGAATGGCAAAAAGCCATTTTGGTGTTTTTATAATTTTTTGTGGAACATGTTATTACCATACAATAACCAATATTAGAAGTAATATGCGGTATTGAAATAGAGAAAAATATTATCAAGACTGTTATACAATTTCAGATAATAACAATTTTTATGAAAGCTAATTTGTAGATTTTACGTACCATTAACAAATGCAGAAAAAGCCTTTGTCACACTTTCACGTAAACATTCTACAAGATTCTTGTCACTTTTGTGACATCTCTTGAAGTAAGTTCTTAAAACTGAAATATAAAACATACACTAAGTAACATTAATAAAGGTACAAAGTGATTGGGAAGCACTACACAAGGGTAATGTAATAATAACATATATAATAAAATCAGGTATATATAAGTACAATAATTGGTATGTAAAGTTACTTCACTCTTCTTTCTAAAACCACTCAAGATTAAAATTTAAATTATCAGCATTTACTTAATTAAACAAGTAAATGCAGCCAGACTGGTTTTAAGGAACTACCTGTATGGGCCGCCTGGCTCACATTTAATAAAGTACGGGCAACATCCACAAGTGTCCGTGTATAGTTAAAAGCCTGTGCAGTTCCATCGCGTTAGTCTCTTTTTCTACTCTTAACTAAACCCAAGAATCAGTTTACTAAAACACTTTTCGGTTTTTCTTGTCTAGTATCAGAGTGAATTCAGTTCAAGTCGGTAGTGTTAGTGGACAGTAAACTTTCCTGACTGCACTCACCACAGAGACTGTACTGCTTGCGTGGACATCCCGGACATCTTGCCAGGACTTATATTAGACTATAGATCACATATTGTAAGACTGCTAACAATATTATCTGTACCATATAGATTGGTCCTCCATAAAAAGTGGAATTTATTATATAGGTTAATAAATTCTATCTAATTACACAACAATAAGTAATAATAAAATTTATTTGAAAAATAAAAATTTGAAAATTTTTTCTGAACTATCAATATCCAGCAGGAACTGGGGGTAAGAGAATAGTAAATCCTTTACTAGAGTCACAGAGAACAAGTATAATTGTACTATTGTAATTTTTATCACATGAATAGGTAAAATAAAAAATACTATTCAATCTTTTAGTGTTTCTTATCTGAACATTAAGTAATACTTTTAAAAACTTGTATGTCATACAAAATATTTTTGATCAGTTTTTCTATAAATTCGAATTTGTATATTTGTTTTTCTATTATGAATTTATCTAACAGAGTAAAATGGAGTGGCAGCTGATGAGCTTAGCAATCCAACCGTAAGGTAGAAGAGTTAGCAAAAGTTTCTGGAGCAAGTCACTCATTTCTCTCATCAACTCATTTCACTAAAGTTAGACAACTTAAGAGAGCAGATTTTAGTTGAAAATCATCATACAGAATCTTCTTCCCACACTGTCATTGAGCTTCTTTAAAAAAAAATACATAAAAGAATTTGGGCATGGAAAGTCAAAACATACTATGTCAAACTCAGAGTCTCACAAAACTGAGTAGTATTTGGAAATTGTGAGGTTTCCTTAGCTGGACCTACCCACTCCTTATCCATTTGTTCTTATGATAGGTCCCTTCATGTCAAGCCATGGTGTAAACCTAATACTGCTTAGCAAAGGACTAGTTCTCTGCCAGTACATATGCTATCAATTGCAGACAATCTTCAGATTTAATATAGCCTTACTTGTACATATAATAGTCTACATAGGTGGACATTTTATTTTCTTAGTTATTTGTGAGATTTTTATAACTGGAAACAAACCATCAAAACATAGAAGACTCTGGAAAACTGGCACAAAAATAGCACTTTTGTGAGTGAAAATAGCATAAATTTGGGAGGAAACTGCAGCTGGAACTGTATCTAACCATCGAGCACCCATGCGACTCACAAGCAGTGACTTGTAGCAGACTGTAGTGTCGCTGGGTGCACCTACACCATCTGCAGTGGAAGAAGTAAGAGTTGTGGTTAAATTGCTCTAAACAGTAAGGCAGCAACAAACCGTAAGACAAATCGACATTTGTAGATGTGCAAACCTCAAGTCAGGCAAACATTTGTAGATGTTTGCTGAAGAGTAAAAGTGTAAACTGATAAGAGAAGAGGCAGTATCAGAGACTCCTTTCACTAAGTGTAGGAGACAACCCAAAGATAAAATTTTGGAAGTGACAAACACAACCCTTATAAGCTGCAAATACAGGGCAAATACTGTATATATCAAACTAAAGTCTGTTCAACCACTGTGGTTTGAGATAAAGTTGTTTACATTTATTTTAATACTGTGTTCTCTTATCCCAATCTGATTTTCTCTGCTGGCTGAGTAAATATTTCTACAAGAAGGTTAAAGATAAAAATAAATATATTTTGAGGTTACATTTAAAATTATTGTTTTTATTATTTAAAAAAAGTCTTTCAAAGAATTTCACATTCTATAAATGTTACCATGAAGTCATATGATTTACTTCATTCTTTTCTTTTTAATAATCTGTCTTTCTTTATTCTTCACATTTAAGTTTACCACATCAAAAGTCTTCTAGTTCATTCCACAGGAACATTTTGATTCTATGTAGTTAATCGTGATTTTATTATATTTATTTTAAGCTTATAAAATTGCATCTTTCATCTCTCCTCTCTCTAACATAAATAAATTGTTGTCATTTTAATAATTGCCGCCTATAAATAACAATTAGGAATATATATGTACATTCTTTTCTTGTATTTTTCTTTCTGATTGATTCTAAAAGTGCTCTCCAGGATATCCAGGATATGTATTCTACAAATCCTTTACTTGAAGATATTCTGTTTTCCATCTACAGACTTCAGCTTTGGCATATCGAATTAACATTGTGCTGGATGCCTGACATTGTAGAATAATTGGTAATACACAAGCAGATTATGCTGCTAACATTGCATTGCGCCTGTTGCAGTCACTAGACAAGTCACATCAGCTGACTTTTAATTTTTTACAGAACCTGCAATACATGCTCAATCAGAAGATGAATGGCAAACAGTAGAAAACAATAAATTAGGGTTGGTGAAGAGTAATATGTGACCTCGGGGATAGATAAATTTGTTCAAGTCGTAGGGAAGAGGCCTTCGCATCGGACATTTTTTACTGACACATGGTTTATTTGATGAGAGGTGGAGACCCACCTCAATGCTTGTTCGGTGGAGATACCATCAGAATAAAGCATATATATCTCGATTGTGATGGTTTCCAAAATATGTGAGGTACGAGTGGTTTGAACAATTGTTTTCAGACAATGTTTGGAGATAGTACCTCAGCCGTTTACTAGGTCTTAGACTTCCTCCATTGTCTGATTTATTAATAAATTTTAATTTATATATTTGTTATTGTCATAGGGCCTCTTTACAGTTCTGTAGCAATTTTATTTATTCTTTAGATTTGTTATTAATGTTAATTATTTGTAAGTACGTTTATTCTATTTTAATATTTTTCTGGGTCTAATTTTATTATTATTGTAAGACTAACTTAAAGCCATACAATAAATTTTATGATTTTAAGAGACACAATATTGTTACTTAATTTTAAGCTAATATATAGGGCTGTTATTATATTTTGTTTGTTTTGTTATATTTTCAAAATAATATTGTTGGCTAGTTTATAACTATTCGTAGATGTTACCATATGTTGATTATTTTATTTACCTTTAGTTTCATTTACATTATCTTTCTATAACCGTTTTATTTTGAAATTTTCATGTTTTATTTTAGTTATCTCAATTTCGCATCACGGTGATAATAACCTTTATTGTTTTTCGCTGGGAAAAAAATGTTTTATATTATACAAGTTACTGCCCAATTCATCGTTGATTGTTCCATTTGTTTACATGGTATTTCTCACACAGGACATATCCTGTAATTTATAAATATGTATTTTTGTAATAAGTCTAATTTAAATTTTCTTTACTTAATACAGATATATAGTAATAACGAAAAGTGTGAAGATAATAGAAAATAGTATCACATGAAAGCGAAACAAGCATTGCATATGTGCTGTTATGATGGAAGGAATTAACATAAATAATTATCTTGAAAATCTAAATCAGCATAATATTCTGTTTATTGATATTTTAAAACTATCAAATGTATAATGAAAATATAAAAACAAACCCTTAATGTTGACAGATTAATTTTGTAGTTTCAATAGATTATGAAATTATAATTTATAAAGATTTTAACACTAATTACAACAGTGATTACATTTTCTGAAAATGTAAGATATAAAAATATTATTTTTATGTTATTATTTAAATGTATTATAACACTTTAAGATGTGATGAGACTGCCTTTTTAAAATCTTTCAAACAACTAGTTTTTATTAAGTAACAAAGTAGTCCAATCAATTACTAGATCAATTTTTGTGCACAGACTGAATCAAATTGGACAAATAATGCAATAAATTTTGTGTGATTCTATTGTATAACTCATTAGTTTAAAAATAAATTCATTATCAAAGCAAAAAGTTCAAAATATATAGCTTATTTCAGGCCTTAAACAATAAGAAAGAACAGCTAACCTGGGGCAGCAGGGTAAACTGTACTGATAGATGCCCAGACCAATACAACTGCAAAAAAATGTTTGTAGGAACACATCTAAATGCTGTTAAATATGAAACCTACAAAAAACTGATGCCAGACATTTTCTCCTGATAATATATAGCTCAGCACTGGTGTGAGGGAATTCATTAAGGCAAAGTACATATTCCGTAATTTATAACTTCCTCTAATTAGCTTTCAGCTATTAAAATTTTAACGTCCTAATTAACACACCAAAAATTTTCTCAAGACCAATAACATAAATTAGTAGTTGCTTAAGCCTTAACCTGTTTAGCGGAGGCAGCTGAACTGAGCAGTTGATGTGTTTGGCGATCACACAGTCACTCTAGCTTATATTACTCTTATTCATTTGAACAAGAAAAAATAATATGCACATTCCTATGTAACAAACATAAGCAGGTTAATTACAGCAAAAAGCAAAGTGTTATGTTTGGGCCTTTGCTTTAGATAATATTGCGGAATCAGTTAGAAGGTTTTAGCTAGCCCATTTGTGTATTATTTTCTCAGATGAGTCCAGTTTCTATTGAAATGGTGCAATGGTTAATAGTATAATTGTAATAATTACAACACAACAAAGCCTCCCGTTTTTGACCAAAAAATCTTAAATCAAAATGGATTTTATGGGTGGCTGTCAATGTTAATGGATTGTTATCTTATGGAATTTCAGACAATACCATGACTGGAAATAGGTATGAACAAGTTTTAAATGCACATGTATTGCCCCTTTTTTAGGTACCTGAAATGGAACAAGCAATTTTCCAACTTGATGGTGCTGTAATCACATCAAAAACAATCCAGCAGTTACTAAATTGCAACATTGAAGGGTTTTGGATTGGTCATGAACGTAATTTTTTAGATTGATCTCCTGACTTAACTGTGTGTGACTTTTTCTTATGGGGATACTAAACGAACAAGTGTACACCCATAGTTTTTATTTGAAATGTGTTACTGAAGAGGAATTACATGGGATACCTCAGGAGTTATTTTCAAAAGCTTAAAAATTCATTTGTTCTGCGTTGTTATCAGTGTGTAGCTATAGATAGTTTCTAATTTGAATAGGTTTGATTTATGAAATGTTTATTGCTATTTAGGTTTCTTCTAATTAGTTTGTATCTAATTTAAATTTAAAAAAATAATAATTAAAAAATAAAATTTTGTTTTAAAGAAAAATAACAAAATCAGTTCTATACTTTATTTAAAACTTATTTTGGCCACCATTTTGTTTCTACAAACATCAGCCAGTTGCAATTCTCACATCCTATTTCTGGTACATTTTTTAAAAATGTATGTATAGTTTCAAGATGTTCAATGTAGTGATAATAAAATAATGGAAAACCAAACGCATAAACCTCTTTGAGGTTTATAGTATATAGTTTTTCTTTAAACCTTAAAAACTATGATTACTTTTGTAAATCAATGAGTACAAATTTAATGAACATTTTTATTTATAAAATGAGTACAATTGTATGAAAAGTCATTAACTTTAATTATACATAAACACAGCCTTCCAGTTGTATCATCATTATTATAAGTTATTACTGAAGTGTAAAAATAACAAATAAATGTCAACTTAATACAAAACAATTAAAATGAGGTATAAATATAAAGTTAGAATATATACTAACACTTATAATTATAATAATAACTTTTATAATAGGATAATTTAAATCGATTCACTTTAAAGTCTCGATAAGGAATATGATCATAAAAACGACGAAAACGACACACAAAACTGGCAAGAAGTAAACAGTCGTAAGAGACTGAGAAGTAGCCCTAATATGACGACACGATCCCAGAAACAAACCAAACTAAGTTATTGGCTGGCAGCACCGGTACCAACATCAAATATGTTTGCGGATCTGGAAACTACTGAAGAAGAGCCAAAACTACCGACCAAGTAACGCGTCAAGTAGTAAAACCTCCACCTTTCTTTGTTGATAAGGTCAGTAATATCCAGCCCCTATCAAAAATGCTGGAAGAAGTGGCACCCGACGACTACGAAATCAAAATTTTACAAGGGAAAAAGTCAAAATTCAGGCTAAGACCTCCGAGTCGTATTCGACTATATATAAAGAACTCAAAATTAGAAACACTGAATTCTACACATACCAACCTAAAAGGAGAAAAACTTTAGAGTAGTACTAAAACGCATGCATCCCTCAACCGACACTGAAGAAATAAAACAAGCCTTAGAGGAGTTACACCATAAACCAAACAATATTTGGAATGTTAAAAACAGCAGAACAAAAAAACCTCTTCCTATGTTTTCATAGACTTGCAGCCAAGTCCGAACAATAAGGACATTTATAGCATCAGGTCACTCCTTAACTGCCAAATAGAAATTGAACCTCCAAGACCAAAACGTTCAATTCCTCAATGTTCCAACTGCCAACAATATGGTCATACGCAGAAATACTGCCACAGACAACCCAGTTGTGTGAAATGTGCTGGACCCCACCATACGGCAAACTGCCCGAGAAAAGAACGTTCAGACAAAGTAAAATGTATTCTCTGTGAAGGTAACCATCCTGCAAATTATAAGGGCTGCACTGTCTATAAAGAGCTGCAAAAATAAAATATCCGAGATCGATAACCAATAACCGAAAGCCTAAAACCTAGAAAATGTAATCAAAATAAGCCAAAGCAACGTTGAAAATAATTCAGGCAAGTCATATGCAGCAGCTGCAAAAAATGGTCAAAACCTAGAAACAATTAAAGGTAACACTACTGAACAACACATGGTGGAAATTTTGCGTACCTTCAACAGTTCGATACAAGCTCTCATGAACCAAATGCTAACAATGACTCAGATGTTAGCTGAACTCATGTCAAAGTTGTCCAATTCGCATCCATAAAACTATGCGTGTGGAATGCCAATGGCCTGTCAAACCACTCTAATGAGTTAAAGATTTTCTTACAAATAAACAAAGTAGACATTATGCTGATTTCTGAAACTCACTTTACGACTAAGAGCTTCTTCAAAATACCCAACTACACATTATACCATACGATGCATCCTGATGGTAGAGCACACGGTGGATCAGCCATTCTTATTAGATCTAACATAAAACATCATCAGGCACAACCATACCAAAAGGACTACATCCAAGCCACGAGTGTTGTTGTGTATGACTGGATAAGCAAGATTACAATATCGTCACTTTACTGTCCACCAAGACACACTGTAAAGAAGGCACAGTTCGATGACTACTTCAAATATCTTGGCAATCGTTTCATTGCGGGAGGTGATTATAATGCCAAACATACATTTTGGGGCTCCAGGCTTACTCTTCCTAGAGGCCGTGAACTTTTTAAGAGCGTACAGGCAGGAACAATGAACGTAATTTCAACAGGACAACCTACATACTGGCCGTCTGACCCAGCAAAGATGCCGGACATTGTTGACTTTTGCATCACCAAAGGTGTACCAAGGGACAACATGTCTTGCTGTAGTTGCTGGGAGCTATCATCGGATCACTCTCCTATTCTGGTGGAAATTGGGGTGAAAGTTAGAGAGACAACTAAAAAGTGTACACTGCACAGTAATAAAACCAAATGGGACATGTTTCGTATTCTGGTAGACGAGGCTTTTAGCGCAGAAATCGCACTTGAAACGGAAAATGACATTATGAATGCTGTTGAATTTTTCACCACAAGTATCCAGAGTGCGGCTTGGGATTCAACTCCAATAGTCCAACAACATAGACCAGCTGGGCAAAGTATTCCTCCAAGTATCCTGAATGAGATTGGTGCAAAAGAGATCTTCGTAAACTGTGGCAGCAAAACAGGTGCCCTGATACAAAAAAATTATTGAACCATAAAATAAAAACTTAAGCAAATCCTTGATCAAGATCGAAACGCTAGTTTTCAGACATATCTCAAGGATCTTGATGCCACTTCAGCTACTGACTACTCCTTATGGAAAGCAACAAGAAACATCAAACGACCTACAACAATTTCCCCGCCATTGAGAAAAGCGGACAATTGTTGGGCACGTAGTGACCAAGAGAAGGCTTACACGTTTGCTGAGCATCTATCAAATGTTTTCCAGCCTCATCCCTATGAAGGCCCAGCAGACCACGAGAAGAAAGTAACCGAATACCTGAAAGAAATAGAAACGGAGGACATTACGTCAATGAAATTCACAACGAAAGAGGTCAGAAGAGTAATACAAAAGGCAAAATCAAAGAAATCTCCAGGATATGACCTCATTACAAATAAAATTTTGCAAGAGCTACCTGACTCTGGAATAACAATGATTACAGCTATTTATAACGCTATAGTTAGACTCAATTTATTCCACCACAGTGGAAAACTGCACAAATAATTATGTTATTAAAACCAGATAAAAAGCCTGAAGATCCAAAATCATATCGACCAATAAGCCTGTTACCTATACCATCAAAGATACTCGAAACATTAATACTACAACGTATTATGCCATTAGTGGAACAGCATGGACTGATACCCGACCACCAATTTGGATTTCGTCAAAAACACGCGACTGTTGACCAAGTGCACAGGTTAATAGGCGAAATAGACAAGTCTTTTGAATCTAAAAGGTATTGCGCGAGTGTCTTTCTTGATATATCGCAGGCCTTCGACAGAGTATGGCATGAAGGATTATTATTTAAAATAAAATCGTTCTTCCCCAGCAACACTTATAAGATCCTCAAATCCTTCTTAGAGAAAAATACATAATTGTCAAAAAAACCCTGAAAATTCAGATTTAAACTAATATAATGAACTAATTAATTTAATTTACAAAAAGTAATAAGAACAGTTTATAATGCAGTTGTAATATTTAAATTTTGCAAGTGTGGATGTGTGTCATGAATGGCTGACTAGATGTAACTAAATATTATTTGACAACAGTTAGGCTAAGTGCCACCATGTGTTGTGTGGAGAGCACTATGCATTCAAAATTTAGCCTATTGTTTTTTTGTAAGTATGGCTACTGAAAGCAAAACAGATCTGAGCAGAGTCAAGCAGTACTGTTGAACTTTAGTGGCTGTACTTACTTTAAAAACCATAGGTTAGATTTTGAATGCGAAGTCTGCTCTGCATTTGGTGGCCACTCGTCATTATGTGGATAGCATCAAAACCGGAGTAAATTTTGAGTTAGGTCAGTTATTTCCCAATAGATTGCAGCACAACCCAAATATGTTAGCTCTATTTAGAATTTATAAGAAATATTAGTGAACGTAAGGCCATTATAAGTAAGTATACGAGATCTCATTGTACTTCTAGCCCATACTGCAAATAAGTTAGCAAATAATTCTGAAGCAGGCTACTTAATTCTGTTCACTCTCAGTCAGAAGAGTTAGAGGCAATAAAGAAAAGGTGATGTTAGCCCTAATATTGACTCAAAGCTAAACTTCTAACGTACACCCAAAAGAACTTGCATTTTGAAAGCCAAAACTGAAAAACGTAAGAAAAATCTGGGAATTGGGGCCTGGAATTGATAGCCCACATAATAGTGAAAAAATACGCATCAAACATGCCAAAAGAAGTAGTCACTTCAGTTAACCGTCTCTTTTTTTACATGTTCCTTCTACCTGAATTTAGCATCGAGTATCATGCCAATTCACATACAGGAAACTAGAACTGATACAATTTCACGGTTTGTAAAATTCACAAGAACCGATTTCTATTCATTGATATAGACACACACACAAACACACACACACACACACACACACACACACACACACACACACACACACACACACACTGAAACGGGGTTTTCTATCACATACTAGGTTTTCTAGTATTATTCAGAAGTCGGTTTCATTTCGACAATTTTATAAGTAAAATCGTTGTACAATGCAAGATTGTGTAGGATTGGACAGGCTCAGACAAGCAACTGGTACCTACATAGATCTGGTGATGGGATGGATACAAGAACAGACTTGATGAATCTTGTTTCAAAGTGAAAAGTAGAATTGAACAGGCCTATAAATTAAATGAAACAAACTGTAATAAGAAATATGAAGCAATTTCAAATAAATTGTCGTTATGAGATTGGTTTCTGAATGTACAGAACACTGCTGAAAGAAAGTTAAGGATAAAAATTTTCGAAATTCCTAAAAGAATAAAAGATATGGAAAGTTAAAATTAAAGTTTAATTTTAATTTATAAAAAATTTTAAAATCAAGAATATCGGGGTAATATAAGTTTAGAAATAGCAATTAGCAATAGTTTAGAATAAGGTGAATGTAAAAATTAGGCTAAGATTAAGGAAATTGTATAGCATAAGAACTATGGTATAAAATTTAAATTTAACCGCGGAAGGTTCAATTTAATAAGGAAAACAAGTAAATTTGTAAAAGCAGACATAATATACTATAGGATAAAATCAAAATTCAACCAAATTAAGAAAAATTAAGGGCATAAAGGATAAATCTTAAAATATCAATATTTAAACCAATCAAGCTAAATGTATTATATATAAAAACATACAACGATGTAACATAAGCGATTTCAAATAATAATTATAAACTAAACGAAAGATAAAACCAGATTATAGCTTATAATGCTGGTGGTCATTAAACATGGGTGATAAATGTAACTAAGTTAATAATAAAATTTAATAAACTTGATTCTCAAACAATATTATGGTTATAAAAATAATAAATATAACAAAATTCAGTAAATAAAATATTATTTATGACTATACGTTAGGGTTTCAAAACAAAAATAGAAAAACGCCTATAAATACGGAACCAGATAAGTTACAACTACAAATCAAGTTGCTACGGATTCAGGAGATACGAGAGGAAAAATAAAATACCTCGTTATTCAAAATCTGTCCAGCCAAATTGGAGATATGGCCTTCCACAAACTTCTGTAAAGTTTTCGCAGAGAGGGGAAAATCACGTGACCAGACGCTTCCCGCCAGGCAAGTCCTGGGTGCGAGAGTGGCTAACAACCGATGACGTCAGAATAAAAAAAATTAATCGAAAGATTAATAACTAAAAACTAGGAAAAATGGGCCAATATTTAAGCGAACTCTGGTAATTGACCTACAAGAAGGCTGACAAGAGATGGCGCCTTCGAAGGAAGATTAATAATGCAATTGAAAACATTGAAATGATGTAAAAAATTTAATATAGCATTTGTTGCTTTTAAGTCCAACAGATGGTGCTGTTTTTTTCAAACGAAGCATATTTTTACATGTTACATCTATATAATAGCAGTTTTGGTAAACATTTATCATGTAGACTTTACGTTTATTATGACATAAGAAATAAAATATTCAAACACCATTTTACATTTAACATGGACCATCAGTATGGACGTGACCATTATATTTCGTGTTTTCTTCCTTGACAGTGTAAATTAGTGTCAACTTCTAAAATGATTATTACATTTTAAAAGTTAATTTTTGAAATTTATATTTTTAAGTGTTTGTATGTAAAAGAAATTATATACAAAAATACAAATTAATAATAAGCTGACTTCCATGTAGTCTAAACTGCCGCAACATGAACTGTACACTTGTATATTTGCCATAAAGAGTTTGTTGGAAATATATTTGATGCCCAAACATGAAAATTACTTTTCAGTTGTGTTCCACTTATTTATACCCAAATTTTAAAAGGTTGAGTGGTATCAAAAATGTTCTAAAATTAGGCCTACTGGTAACTTTTTCAAAATATGCTTTTTGTTAAGGTTCATAAATGCAAAAATATCAAAAAATCCGGAAAAACTTAATTCTTTTTTATTTGTTATAATCTAAACTAGGTTTATAATACTTAAAATTTTTCCGACTTATGATATGGAAATTAGAGGGGGGAGAACTGAAATCTAGAACTTTTGTATTGGTATTTCAGCTCTGTATATATTATTAGCATTACCCGTCGTGGCTTCGCCCACGAAACTTAAACTGTTTCAGTAATGTAATAATTTAGAAACATAAAAAAATATATTAATAACAGTTTAATCATCTAAACTCGTGATTATTTTACAGTGAATATGAAAAAAATATTATAACCTAAATATGTTGTTTTATTGTCTTCAAACGCGTTCCATTCGCATTTAAGAAAATCTGATCAAGAATATTTTTGTCCAATACAAACATTTATACCTATTCTATATTTTTGTCCTTTTAGGGGATGAATTCGGGGGAAAATACTGAATTGCGTGTATCATAATTTGTGTTTTAAAATATTTTGTTTACTTTTAAGAAAATTTGATAAAAAATATTTTTCTCAAATGCAAACACTCTTTTTTCTCCCATGATAACTCTTTTTCCATTTTTATTCTTTTAGGGGATGAATTCAGAAAAATGTTGAAATATGTGTTTCATAGCATATTTCTAGAATATAAGATAAAAAAAATATTTTTTCAGTACAAAATTGTACTCCTTTTTTATATTTTATACCTTCTTTCAATCTTTTTAGGGGATGCGTTTTGGGGAAAAGGTGAAAAATATATTTCATTACATATACTTAAGAGTGACTATGTTACGTTTTAAGAAGGTCAGATGAAAAACATATTTTTCCAATAAAAATTGTTGTAGGCTACCTCATGTTTACCTCTTTAGGGTTTGCATACTGGAAAATCGTTTTTGCACCCCTTTTTCAGTGCATCTCGACAAGGTTGTAAGAAAGTACCCTGAAAATTTCAAGTCTCTAGCTAGAATAGTATTGGCTGTACGTTGATTATTAAATTTTGACTGAGTTAGTAGTTTAATGGTGTTAAAATCAAATTTTTACAAAATTCTTTATTAGTGCACCTTGATGTAAGAATGTACCTTGAAAATTTCAAGTCTCTAGCTAAACGTTTTACAAATTGTTTATTAAATTTGGACTGGGTTAGTAGTTTAATGCCGTCAACATCATATTTTTGCAAAATCCTTTATTAGTGCACCTTGACATTGTTGTAAGAATATACATTGGAAATTTCAAGTCTCTAGCTATAATAGTATTGGATGTACGTTGTTTATTAAATTTGGACTGGGTAAGTAGTTTAATGGCGTTAAAATCAATTTTTTGCAAAATCCTTTCTTAGTACGCGCTTACATATTAAAACGAAGGTATCCTCAAAATTTCAAGTCTCTAGGTTTTATAGTCTGTTTGGGCTATACGTTGATCAGTCAGTCAGTCACGACATTGCCTTATATACATATATATATATATATATATATATATATATATATATATATATATATATATATATTTACATGTATAAAAACTATATACATTCAAAATATGATTCACATTTAGTTTCAAATGATACCTCTCTCACACTCGAAAAGTACCAATATAAAATATTTTTACCCATAAAATATTACCCCTTAATTATCCCTAAATATATTTTGTTGTCAATTCATATAGTTTTCCTTGTTTTGAGCCACTACAAAGACCACTTTCAACAAATTTTATATTGATCATCACATTGTTTACTACATGAAGTTGAATTGCCAACAGACAGATAGCTATATGGGGACACATGCATAAATTTATATAAGGATCCTTGCTTTTACCCACAGAAACTAAAAAGATATTTCATATAGCCATAGGAGCCAAAGTCGATTTCTTACAAGAGGTTTTGACTTATGAAGGTTAAATATAACTCGTAATTATTGATTAACTCAGTAAAATACTCACTGATGAAATGCATATAAACGTGGTTGTTGATAAATAAAAACAAGCACCTAAGCATGATAAACAGAACCTGAAACAAAACTAGTTTTTGAATTAATGACTAATAAGTCATTAAGTCATTATTTTAATAGCAAGTTTTGTGAAATAATAAGAATTACTATATTACTGCACTGTCATAATAAAGTCATGACAGTCATATCTGACATAATAAGAGCAAACACTCTTACACTAATTCGAATACATTGAGTAACTTTATGCAAACGTATATATATATATATATATATATATATATATATATATATATATATATGTGTGTGTGTGTGTGTGTGTGTGTGTGTATTTAATCATTACAATACCAAAGTATTGCAGAGATAAAGAGATATCTGTGTATAGAAAAAAAACTTACAATTATTTTATAAGAGTGTATACATGAAAGAACTAATATATATATTTGTAATCCAAGATAAAAGCACAAATAAAAAAGTTTAACATCTTTAAATTTTTTGTCATAACAAGAAGATGTGTTACTTAAAATTAATACAACTTTGGTGATAGAAAAAATAAATTTTATGACAAAGTAACATAAGAATAGTTCATTAAAAAAAATGTATAAGTTTGTAATTACACTATGGATTTAATGATCCATTTTTTAAGTTTATTCTTCCTAGAAATATTTTTAGATCCTTATGGAGAATGTTATATATGTGAATTGCTTTAATATAAGTACTTTTACTACCAACATTTTACGTATTTCAGATAGTAGTATACGTTTTTTTCTTGTTATATTACTTAAATTAGTGTACTTATTTTGCCTTTTATCAAATTTAAAAGAAACAGTTTCAAGTGCAAAAAGGTGATCAAAATTAAGAGTCTTTTTATCATATACAAGTAGAATATTTCAAAAAATATTTCACAATTTTGTTTGACGATTTTGCAACATGGTGAACAGCCACCTCATGTCAAAATACCATATTGATTTTTAATAAAGTTTAATATACTAATAAAAAGTATATAATAAAATATACCATAATAAAGTTTAATATACTATTAAAGTGGGCATATTAAATTATTAAAATAGTTTCAGGTAACATAATTTTAACCATATTTTATAAAATATGAAATTTAAATATTATAAGCCTAGTTTATGTCAGTATTCCTGTGACATTTTTTGCCAACTGTGAATGCTCAAAATGAATCCTTCAGTTTCGACTTCCTGAATACAACTTAACACATGTCCATGAAAGCATTCATGTCTCAAAGACTATTTTTGTAATACGTAGTTAACTGAGAACAAAAAATTATTAGTCAATCAAAGTAAATAAAGTTTTGTAAAACTGTATTTTTAAAATTTCAATATATTATCCTACATTAATTTTTTCACAAAAATATCTGGGGCGGTGTCCAGATATTGTGTTTCTGATTTGTTATTAATATTTTTTTAATTTTTAGTACAGATCCCCAAAATTATGTACAGATGACTCTTTTAAACAAGATCCATCACCACAAATTGTTGATAAAAATTTTACTTTTTCTTCAGCCCAAAAAAAATAGTGTCAGGAAAACGTGAGTATAAAAGACGTAACACTTGTAACAAAAGACCATGGACTGAAGAGGTGAAGATGGCTGTTGAAAGGCATTTACAGAAACATTTTAATTGGAAAAATACCTTCTAAACAAGACTGTTCAATAGGAAAGGAACCTTCCACATGTAATTTTTTTTACAATTCAATTAAAAATTTAAACCAGATTTAAATAGAAAGTCTCCGTAACTTATATACATAACTCCTCGGTTTAACGCTCTTCAGAGTTAACGGACAATAAGAACTAATTATTGTTTTGTTTGACATTTTAAAAGTAGGTAATAATATTTTGAATCTGATTTAAAAAAACAAATGTGTTCCGTTACATATACAGTACTTAATATAATTTGATAGTTTCAGTTTATAGATTTTTGAACGTTCTACAGCCAATCCATTCTTAAACGTACTGTACTTAGTTCTAAGAAACCCAACCGTTTAACAAAGCATTTTATTTTTTCATACAAATGAAGAAAAACACAACACAAAGGACACAAAGCATTAATTCTCTTGGTCACATTACAGATTTCGCTTTCATTTAACGGACTACTTCCCGTACATTCCGTTAAACCAAGAGTTAAGTGTATTAATTTTAATGCGTTGCAGAGCTTAGAAATTATGTCACAACGCATCGTATAATCAAAGATATTTTTAGTATGTATATGCCATGGCACTTATATATTTGTTTGTATTTTATATTCGTACTTTAACATATAGTTTTAAGAAAACTAAAGAAGTTCTTAAAATCTTAATCTTAGTCTACATTTTAAAATTTTGTTTCTGTTTTATTGAATGATAAATTGTACTTTGAACTGGTGTTTAGTTCTAGTACTTATAAAACATCAAAATTTTCTAAACTGAACTGTGTGACATAGTTGGGAGGTACGACTCCTAAAACTCTCTGGGTACGTCTATGTCTCAGTCCACCGTTTTTTAAATTTTAATTGTGTGTATTTTGAACTTTTATGTGGCTGAATATGCAGAGTCTTTCACTATAATGTAAACCCTAAAAATTAATTATATTTTTGAAGTTTTTCGGAGGATTTTGTACGGTAGTGCTGTTGTACTTTATTAGTGTATGCTTCTTATATTTTAGAGGTTCAATAAAAACATTTTTTTTAAAACTTAACTCCTAAAAGATCTTCAGTTGGCCTAAATCCTACACTTTAAACCCATTTATCGGTTTATTTGCAGGGTCATGATAAAAAATTATGAAATTTAACTAGGGATAAGTGAATACGATATAATCTTAGTCTACAGACGTATCTAGCATTAACAAATGGGGGTAAAACTACTGAAAGGTATTGAATACCCCATGTAAGCGGGGAAAGTTTGGGAGCCCCTCTGGATACATTTTTAAACTTCTACGCTAAATGGCGTACTAAGAGCAACTACATTCCTATGTTATGTTCCAGATAAACTTGAATGATTAGTGAGAAGTGAGGATGTTTTTAAATATCTGTTAGGTTATTCATAATATAATATTATTAGTTAGCCTACGGTAGTTCAACTTGACTTGGAAAAAAGTAAGTTTCACAATGGGCTTAAAGCAACTAAACCCATACTCGTCTTTCCACGAAAAATTACTCAGCGCAAGTCTTGCTGTGTAATTAATAATTAATTGTCATTTTAAATATTCTTTTCAGTGAGCATTGTTCGCGGTGATTGTTCTTATATTTTAGAGGTACAACGAAAACATTTTAAAAATTTAACTCCTAAGAGACCTAGAGTTGGCCTAAATTCTAAACTTTAAATCCATTTATCGGTTTATTCGCAGGGTCATGATAAAAATTTATAAAATTTAACTAGGGATATGTTCAATAAGAAAGGTTTAATATGCTCGCGGCATAACCAGGACAATTTCGATCTCAAGTTATTCTCTTACATTAAACAAAGCTTAACAAATATCTGATTCCATGGTCGCAATGTTGTTTTACCTACTAGATTATTTCTTGTAAAATTTATCAAAAAAATTAGGCCAAATTTTAGATGATTAATCTTTACAAAATTTTCCCAAAATAAAGCCGTTGAAGTTATTACGCAATGTCATAATGGGGGTGCGGGAGGAGGGGCGGCATTTAAAAAGTCGCCCATGACGGCAAATATCCTACTGCTTCATACCAACATAAAAGTCTCCATAACCGCGATATTTCATGTCTGTACAAATAAGTCAATCTTGAAAGTGTAAATATAGGGGGTCCTCAGACATAAACAATTTGTGATAACGAAAGCTACATTGCTAACAGTTCCAAATGTTTTGAGAGTCTACATATTCACAAACACGGGACGTGCGGCTGGCTCGTTTTGTCTACCTAAACCTATTCGAGCCTATCTACTGGGCTTATGAAGAAACTGAGTTATTGGTTATTGGTATTTTTAGTCATCGGTTTTGAAATAAATAATCATACTGTAAATATGTAACCATCAGTCACTAAAAATGTAATTTGAAAAGACAATATTAGAATGTATTGTACTCCTTTGAATTTAGAATGCAAGTTCATTGAATATGGGTATGGTTTGCGATAAATTTAAATGCTCAAGCAATATCCATAGATTTGTTGTGATACATTATCAACTAATATGGAATGAACTTGAACGCAAATACACAAATAGCACATGAGAAACTCGAATGTTTTCTTATGTTATTTGTTTTAGGTTATGGTAACTATACAAATATTTAAACAACAATTGTATAAAAGTAGCATTAGTCATAGAGCTCTTGATTTAAAAAAATCAGTGTATTAAATGTTCACCTTTTTTAGTGTGGAATGTTACTGTAGTATTTATTTCCCACTTATTTATTTGTGGGAAGGGGGATGATCCTCCATGAAAAGTGAGGCAGGAGGTTTTTTGATTAGTATGGCATTACCGTATGGTTTAGAACGTATGGCATTACCGGTATCTGATTTCGAAGTCAAAATATATGTCCCAGTACGGACTATATCCACTGTATTTAGCTCGACGGATAGCGTACAAATAGAAGAAACCGAATAATAAGTGTGAAAGCTACGATTTTTTTTTTTTTAACGTCCGATTAATGTGCACACTTGGGCTAATGCAGACGATTGTATGATTTATAGCGTATGAAAATGCCAAGCCCTGGCCGGGAATCGAACCCGGGTCCTCGGGGTGAAAGCCTAGTACGCTATCCACTAGGCCACCGAGGCGACTTTTTGATTTTGTGAAAGCTACGAATGTTACAATTATAGTATGTAGTCATTTTAAACACAAGGCCTACAAATTATTTCACAAGTATTTAATCTAATTTACAAATCAAACTTAAATAAAATTAATGTGAATGAATGTTGGTGAAAGTGTTCATGTTCGTCCTCATTTCTGCATAATGCCTTCCATGACAAACGATTGTATGTTAAAAGTAGTTGATCAGTAGTTAAATCGGATTTTTTTCATTTGTGTGTGTATTTAATACAAAACTAAATATTAGTAAAGCTATTTTGTTAAAACGTACACAACTAGTTCCATATATGTTTCACATGTCTGTAAGAGCTCCGTTACGATAAAGAGTCATCGTGAACCCGTGTGTCTGTTTGTGATATAAAAATTGGTGAAAATAAACTTAATGTTAGATTTCAAATTTAGGACCTTGAAGGCCGATCAACTTCTTTCGAAATTTTCACTAAATATGCTTCAAAATTTTATCGTACGTATTTTTAAGAGCTTTTATTCGGTAAAATAACATTTTTTTTTAAATTCTATTACGTGGAAAAATCGGCCGCTATTTCGAAACCGTTAAAATAATATCACCGGTTTATGAACCCATCCAATTTAATTTAAACAAAAGAAAAGTATATAAACTTAATAAAAGTTAAACAATTCATTCGAGAGTTATTCTAGGTAACAGAAAATGAACTGAAAACGGTTACGTGTTCTAGGGTTCAGAATCACATGTCTTGTTGGTACCGTTAGTAACACTTATAATAGCAAATAGTTATTTTTTAAAAAAAGAATAAAAAGACACGTTTTAAAAATTTATGGAAAATTCGTAAACAAGTAGATAATGGTACAATAATATTTAAGATATACCTCATATTCTATTCAAATTAAATGTTAAATCAAAATTCTTAAAAAAATTCTGATCTTTACATTATTTTTTAGCATTATACAAAAATTTAAAATAGTTCAAAAATAGCTTTAAAATGTTTTTTAATATTTAAAATTTTGTTAGTACATTAGTGAAAATGTAACTAATGATAGTGTAATTTTAAAAAATTGTGTTTGCCTCGTAATATGGCAAAAAGAAAATAAAAAAAACTCTTTTAAACTTGTTCCCTTAATTTTGCATGCATCTAAGCTTGTATGTTAGATTTAGAAATTAGGCAATCGTATATAACAGTAAACCAAACGGAGATCCAAAGCAAAGTAACATTATGAAATCTCAAGTAGACTCAAGATGTGTAGGCCGCCCTAGACCTATGTCAACAGACATCTATTGGCACCGTGTCATCATTTTGGGCAAGTGAAGGTAGAGATATTTAAGTTTCTCGGTATCGATAATAAACAGAATAAGACGATAAGGAAGTAGTGCGTCCGGGTAAATGAAGAACTCGGTATAGCGCCTAATTGTGAGCGTGTGTATATAAGGGAGCTCACTACAGCCGGGAAAAGTTTTATACACACCGGAGCTCACTTTAAATTAAAGTTACGTGTGAGAAAATATTAAGGTTTTCTTAATTTCGAAGTACTTGTTATAATCAGGGGAATTTTAGAAGTAAAAGTGAATGAGGAATTTTTTCTAAAACTACTGGATATGGTTGAGTGTGGAATGGCTAAGTGTGTTATAGGAGCTCGCATAGTACGCCAAGCAGGTGTGTGTGTGTGTGTGTGTGTGTGTGTGTGTGTGTGTGTGTGTGTGTGTGTGTGTGTGTGTGTGTTGCAACGGTAGTGCCGCTTTTATTTTTTATTTAGTTAGTGACAACGGTATCTACTCTTACCTGTGCAATTAATGTTATCTGCCAGTGGAAAAATAAGTCACTTTTTTCTTGGTGGTTGTTATGTCGGCTTTCCTCCACTGCAGAAAACCTACACATCCGAAATCCAGCAAGTTATTTCGAAACGTGTGCAAAAATATAATAGAATGAGCTAACCCTCCCGTACTTTAATGCAAAGTCCCGGTTGTGCGTTGTAATCTGACAGCTGATTTTATTGCTGGCGCCTGAATTCCACCTGCTTAATACGGGAAGTACGCACAAACTCTGGAGTGTTATCCCGGTCCTCCTGACCCTCACCGAAATATAATTAATTTTATATTAATTATATTTTTGCAGGATTTACTCTTACCTGCAAGCTCAAAGTCGGGTTGGTATCCTATTTCCCTTTGAAAAAACACAAATTTTATGTTGTAGCTAGTATCTTCGACAACTAGGTAAATCACAGTTCTCTTATTAACTTTAGATATTGAACAGTAGTCTCTTATTACTATCTCTTATTTCAGAATCTTACTGCTTAGTATTTATATTTACAAGTTATCTGTAATAGGTGTATTTAATAATTTCAATCTGGTTCAATGGTTTAGCTTTAAATATAATTGTTTATTTTTTATATTTAGTATAAATTTAAAAGTATTTGTTGGGTGATTTCAAAATTTATTTTCTTTGAATGTATCCCTTGTTTGTTTTTAGTTTAAGTTTACTTTAAGTTTAATTGATTTATTCTTGCTAGGTTGTAATTGGTTCATTTTCTTTGCTATTTGGCTTGTTTTATTTTATTTGGTCGTTTTAGTAAATTTAAGTTCAATTTAAATTATGCTTGTTAACATTTCTATTTTGTTTCTTAAAATCCGTATATCTTAATTAGTTTCTTCGTAACTTTTATTAAGGTTAAAATTTATTTTTTTAATTCTTTTTAATTGTTACTTTATGCTATACTCATTCATTGAACATGAACAACAATTAATCCTAACAGGAAATATCTGGAATTTGCTAGCGTGTACCTTTTTGAAGTCGCCGTGATTTGGTATTTGAATGCTGTTCCTTCCAGTGCTTGATCCGGGTGCAACCCTTTGCTGAATCTGGGCTATGGTGATGTTGTGGGGTCCGATTGAGATGGTCTTCAACTCCCCTGGTGACTGCTCTGAAGGCTTTGATGAGTTTCTATGAAATCCACGCACGCATAGCTTGAAGTACTTTGTCGAGAATCTTTATTTCCGAAAACGCGTTTTTTCAAGTTTTGATAGTAGGCTATCTCTTTTTTGTACTATCCTTTTATATTTCAAATTTACTTCGTCGCAGTATTTATTATTTGTCGTCGGCTTTTAATTGATTGTTGCGTATTTCGAATTGTCTTACATGATTACTAATCACGACACGTATAAAACGGCTCTCCACGGAACACCTCGACTGACGCACGAACACGTATGCACTCTTGGAAACCTCCGAAAACAGTGAGTGAACTAGATCAGTTGGTAAACCGACCTAACCGATAAAAAATTTGTTTCTTCAATGAAAACATTTATACCATTTATTTCATGTTTGTTATTTAAGAGATGAATTAAGGAAAATGTTAAGTTACATGTTTCGTAATTTGTGTTCTAGAACTTTTTGTTTAGTTTTTAAAATATCTAATAAAAATATTTTGTCCAATGCAAACATTATAGTTCTTTAATATTTTTATTTTTTAGGGGATGAATTTGAAAAATACTGAAATGCAAGTTTTAATTTTGTGCTTTAGAATATTTATGTTTAGTTATAAGAAAACCCAATATAAATATATTTTCGCCAATAATAACATTTATTCTTAATTTTTTCATTTTTGTTGTTTTAGGTATGAATTAGGAAAAATGCTGAATTATGTGTTTCATCATTTGTTTTTTTAGAATTTTTCTTTAGATATACAAATAAAAAAAGAATTTTTCTAATGCTGAATTCTATATTTTTTTTAAATTTAAACTTTTTTAAATTTTTTTTGCAAAAGAATTTTGGAAACTGTTGAAAAATATAATTAATTAACACTGCATCAAATATTTTTGAAAAAAAATTAATGTAGGATAATATATTGAAATTTAAAAAATACAGTTTTACTAAACTTTATTTACTTGGATCGATTAATTTTTTTTTTTCAGTTAACTGTGTGTTACAAAAAAATTGGTCTTTGAGACATGAATGCTTTCATGGACATGTGTTAAATTGTATTCAGGAAGTTGAAACTGAAGGATTCATTTTGAGCATTCACAGTTGGCAACAAATGTCAGAAGAGTACTGACATAAACTAGGCTTATAATATTTAATTTTTATATTTTATAGAATGTGGTTTAAATTATGACCCGGAAACTATTTTAATAATTTAATATGTCTACATTAATAGCATATTTAATTATGGTATTTTCACATGAGGTGGCTGTTCACCATGTTGCAAAATCGTCAAACAAAATTGTTAAACGTTTTTTTTAATAATCTGTTTGTAAATGATAAAAGGCCTCTTAATATTGATTAGCTCTTTGCACTTGAAACTGTTTCTTTTAAATGTGATGAAATACAAAATAAGTACACTAATTTAAATAGTATAACAAAAAAAAACGTATACCTGAAATATGTGAAACTGTTGGTAGTAAAAGTATTTATATTAAAGCAATTCACATATATAACATTCTCCATAAGAATCTCAAAATACTTCTAGGAAGAATAAACTTTAAAAAATGGATTATTAAATCAATAAATTTAAAAATGGACAAAAAATTTAATGATGTTAAAATTTTTTTTATTTGTACTTTTATCTTGGATTACAAATTGCTACTCTTTTATATAAGCCATTTTATGTTTATAACACTGTTATAAGTTACTTTCCTATGCACAGATATTTTTTATGTCTGTAGGGTTTACTTTGTTTTGCTAATATGTATTTTATTTGAAAAGGATAATGGATTTTACAAGTATTTCTTACACTTTTTTCACTTTAACATAAAATGCAAGTTTGAATAATATTGCTCAGTGTCGGGTAATTAGTGTAAGACGATTTGTTAGAAATGACTATCATGAAATTGTGACAGTGCATCAATGTAGCTTTTATTATAATTTCACAATACTTCTTATTAAAATAATGACTTTTTAGTCATTAATTCAAAAACCTGTTTTTTTTAAGTGCTGTTTGTCATGTTTAGGTGCTTGATTTTATTTATCAACAACCAGGTTTTTTGCATTTCATCAGTGAGTATTTTTTTTCACATAATCAATTATTAAGAGTTTTTTTAACCTTCATAAGTCAGAACCTCTTGTAAGAAATCGACTATGGCTCCTGTGTCTATATGAAATATCTTTTTAGTTTCTGTGGGTAAAACCAAGGATCCTTATATAAATTTATGCATGTGTCCCCATATAGCTATCTGTCTGTTGGCAATTCAACTTCAAGTAGTAAACAATTTGATGATCAATATAAAATTTGTTGAAAGTGGTCTTTGTAGTGGCTCAAATGAAGGAAAACTATATGTATTGACAACAAAATATATTTAGGGGTAATTAAGGGGTAATATTTTACGGGAAAAAATATTTTCTATTGGTACTTAAACCGGTGTTATGTACTAAATACATCAAAATATATACATATTTTGAATGTATATAGTTTTTATACCTGTAAATAATATATACAGACCTTACATACCACTACAAAAGATCTAGACTTCAGTTCTCCCCCCTCCAATTTCCATACCATAAGTCTGAAAAATTTTAAGTATTATAAACCTAGTTTAGATTATAACCAAAAAAATGAATTCAGTTTTTCCGGTTTTTTTTATATTTTTGCATTTATGAACCTTAACAAAAAGCATATTTTGAAAAAGGTACCAGTAGGCCTAATTTTAGAACATTTTTGATACCACTCAACCTTTTAAAATTTGGGTATAAATAAGTAGAACACAACTGAAAAGTCATTTTCATGTTTAGGCGTCAAATATATTTCCAACAAACTCTTTATGGTAAATATACAAGTGTACAGTTCATGTTGCGGCAGTTTAAACTACATATAAGTCAGCTTATTATTATTTTGTATTATTGTATATAATTTCTTTTACATACAAACACTTAAAAATATAAATTTCAAAAAATTAACTTTTAAAATATAACAACCATTTTAGAAGTTGACAATAATTTACACTGTCAAGGAAGAAAACATGAAATATAATGGTCAAGTCCATACTGATGGTCCATGTTAAATGTAAAATGGTGCTTGACTATTTTATTTCTTATAACATAATACACTGTATGATAAATGTTTACCAAAATTGCTATTATACAGATGTAATAGGTAAAAATACACTTCTAGTGCAAAACAGCACCATTTGATGCACTTAAAAGCAACAAATGCTATATTAAATATTTTACTTCATTTCAATGTTTCCAATTGCATTGTAAATTGAACCAGACTGAGCCACAGCAAGGCATTGCCAAAGTAAAGCTAGTAATGAAATAAATTATATTGTAAACTTTGTTGGCTTTTCTCAGTTTACTATTATTACTCTGTCAAAATGAAAGGGAGTAAAGAACAATTATATACAAAATTATTAAAAACGTACTTAATTAGGGAACAATTCATCAGCTGTGCATAATGCTAAAAAAGAGTTCACTTTATCCTTGAAGACTTTGCTTAGAGCTCCTTCAAGAATCTCTTTGAAGAAATTAAAACCCAATTTCACGTAATATTCCATTAGTATGGTATCATAGTAAACTGAAAATGAAAAATTAGAAGTATATAAAAAAAAGCATGGTAGTAAGGGGACCAGCTGACTTAAGCTTTGTTTATACTTATTGTTATAGAAAGTAACATATTCACATAACATCGTAGAATTATTGATATATAAATATTATTCATTTTTTATTATCTAATTATGAGTTTACAAACATTAACATTGCCAACTACAATACCCATTAATAATGTATAATACTTTAATTTTAGATTTAAGTACTTATATATTCAAAAAATGAGATATTACAGCATTACTGGCTTGAAGCATTAAAGAATTGCAACTAGGATTTTTAAAAAATTATTTATTTATCTTTCTCCATTAATTCGTTTATGGTACAAAATTTTATATATGAGAAGGACCTATATTGCGCATTAAACACCATTGTTATCAAACGCATTTTACAATGGGATGGTTCTAAAAATTAGGATTAGAAAATTAGCTGTTGAATATTAAATTTCGTTCACATTTGCAACAGTGTTTGAAGTTAAAAATCTGTAAAATTTGAACAAAATCTGATGAAACACATTTGATAAAATGTGTGTGTGTGTGTGTGTGTGTGTGTGTGTGTGTGTGTGTGTGTGTGTGTGTATGTGTGTGTGTGTGTGTGTGTGTGTGTGTGTGTGTGTGTGTGTGTGTGTGTGTGTGTGTGTGTGTGTGTGTGTGTGTGTGTGTGTGTGTGTGTGTGTGTGTGTGTGTGTGTGTGTGTGTGTGTGTGTGTGTGTGTGTGTGTGTGTGTGTGTGTGTGTGTGTGTGTGTGTGTGTGTGTGTGTGTGTGTGTGTGTGTGTGTGTGTGTGTGTGTGTGTGTGTGTGTGTGTGTGTGTGTGTGTGTGTGTGTGTGTGTGTGTGTGTGTGTGTGTGTGTGTGTGTGTGTGTGTGTGTGTGTGTGTGTGTGTGTGTGTGTGTGTGTGTGTGTGTGTGTGTGTGTGTGTGTGTGTGTGTGTGTGTGTGTGTGTGTGTGTGTGTGTGTGTGTGTGTGTGTGTGTGTGTGTGTGTGTGTGTGTGTGTGTGTGTGTGTGTGTGTGTGTGTGTGTGTGTGTGTGTGTGTGTGTGTGTGTGTGTGTGTGTGTGTGTGTGTGTGTGTGTGTGTGTGTGTGTGTGTGTGTGTGTGTGTGTGTGTGTGTGTGTGTGTGTGTGTGTGTGTGTGTGTGTGTGTGTGTGTGTGTGTGTGTGTGTGTGTGTGTGTGTGTGTGTGTGTGTGTGTGTGTGTGTGTGTGTGTGTGTGTGTGTGTGTGTGTGTGTGTGTGTGTGTGTGTGTGTGTGTGTGTGTGTGTGTGTGTGTGTGTGTGTGTGTGTGTGTGTGTGTGTGTGTGTGTGTGTGTGTGTGTGTGTGTGTGTGTGTGTGTGTGTGTGTGTGTGTGTGTGTGTGTGTGTGTGTGTGTGTGTGTGTGTGTGTGTGTGTGTGTGTGTGTGTGTGTGTGTGTGTGTGTGTGTGTGTGTGTGTGTGTGTGTGTGTGTGTGTGTGTGTGTGTGTGTGTGTGTGTGTGTGTGTGTGTGTGTGTGTGTGTGTGTGTGTGTGTGTGTGTGTGTGTGTGTGTGTGTGTGTGTGTGTGTGTGTGTGTGTGTGTGTGTGTGTGTGTGTGTGTGTGTGTGTGTGTGTGTGTGTGTGTGTGTGTGTGTGTGTGTGTGTGTGTGTGTGTGTGTGTGTGTGTGTGTGTGTGTGTGTGTGTGTGTGTGTGTGTGTGTGTGTGTGTGTGTGTGTGTGTGTGTGTGTGTAAGCATGTTTGGAGACCAAATACAAATGACTAATTTCCATGAAATTTAGAATGAATATGTAGTTTGTTCTCATCCAAGTCCAATTTTTAAAATGTTCAAAAATGTCAGATATAAATTTAGTCAAAAAGTTTTTTAATATTAACAATTATCAAATTTTCTTCAGGATCAATTTTATAACAACAATTGACTTAGGACATTGTATCATTTGCAATGTCCTTTACATTTCTATCTTTATAATATTTTTCAGAAGGGAGAAGCTTTACATGTTTAAGGGCAATGAATATTATGACTATAAGGATGGTATAGACTACTTTCCTGGAAAATGTTAAGAAGTATAGGCCTACACAATATAAGTATACAGACCATATATTCGCGAATATATATATATATATATATATATATATATATATATATATATATATATATATAGAGAGAGAGAGAGAGAGAGAGAGAGAGAGAGAGAAAAAAGACCATATATTAAATATACAGACCCTCTCCAATTCGTGTCTTCACCCATGCAAATTGAAGTCACCAATAGAAGTCACACGTCTACACCCAACAGAAAGATCCTCTATCCGTTGATTAATTAATAATTTGATAATATTGTTTTTTTTAATAGAAAGGATTTTGCAAATTAACATTTTGCCCATGAACCAGAGAATGGGTGTTTTTGTTATCTTCACAGCAGAATGCACACAAGGTATTATTTGGCAAAAATACACTTAAACTGAGAGAGGCGTCAAGTAGGCAATTATGGAAAATGCTTAAATAAGTGTTTCATAGTTTGTTTTTTGTGTCAAGCTTGAGGAAAATCCGATAAAAAATATGTTTCTTCAATGAAACCTTCTATATACCATTTATTTCATTTTTGTTATTTAGGGGATGAATTTAGGTAAATGCTAAATTACATGTTTCATAATTTGTGTTCTAGAACTTTTTGTTTAAATTAAAAAATATCTAATAAAAATATTTTTTTCCAATACAAACATTTATAAATCTTTTATGTTATAATTTTTTTAGGATATGAATTTGGAAAATACTGGAATGAAATTTTTGATATTTGTGCTTTAGATAAATTTATGTTTAGTTATAAGAAAATCATATTCAAATATACTTTCCCCAATAATGACATTTATTCCTCATTTTTACATTTTTGTTGTTTTAGGTATGAATTAGAAAAAATGCTGAATTATATGTTTCATTATTTGTTTTTTTAGAATATATCTTTAGATATACAAATAAAAAAAGAATTTTACTAATGCTGAATTCTATATTTTTTAAAAATTTAAACACTTTTTTAATTTTTTTTGCAAAAGAATTTTGGAAACTGTTGAAAAATATAATTAATTACTTGTGTTTTTGAATATATGTTAATTTTCAAAAAAATCAGACCAAAAACACATACTTATCAATAAAAGAGATTTTCCAAATTTTTACCCCCTTAGGAGTTGATTATTGGAAAATCGTTTCTTTTTAAGCCATTACATGGTGGTACTAACGTACCCTGAAAATTTGAAGTCTCTAGATATTATATTTTTGGCCGTAGGTTGATCAGTCTGTGAATGACATTGTCTTCACTTTGTCTTTTTTACAGAGTGTTTCAGGAAGAAACGGAAAGAATTGCTGGGCGAGTGCTACTAGTGAAAATGATGGAAAAGTTTATGTAAACATGGATCCGGAAACGATTTATTTGCGAAAAATGTTGCCATGATTCCTGGAAAAAGAAGGATTTTAAGCCAAACTGAAATTCTACGAACCTAATTTAAAGGTATCTTAATGGTTTCTTATGATATTAGACCTGAAAAATTGAATAATACTGGTCCCAGAGATGTACGTCCAGTAATTTTTGAGAAAAATGGTGCAAAACACAAAAATCAGAACAAAACAACACATTTGTTTACATTTGGCCTACAATAACTCTGTTACTTTCCAGAAAAACATAGGAAATTTTAAAATAAAACTTGCAGAAAATTTAATTCTGAACAAAATTAGGTAAATAAAGTCAATTAAAATAAAACAATTACAAAAAAAAAGAATTTTTGTTAACATCAACTTGTTCACAACATGCCAGGGAAAAGACATTAATTTTCAAACAGAAAGAATAACATTTATATACGAGAATATCTAGTATGAAATTTTTTAAAAATAATTAAATAGTGAAAATAAAATTCTGTATAAAATTAAAATCAGCAAAATTCACCTGAAACTATAGTTCAATTACTACATTCCAAATTTGATAAAAAAATAATAATTTAAAGGAATGTTGTTTTTTTAATTTCTTAAGTTAGCAGTATTAACAGCTGATCATAAATTACAGTAATCGGTGTACACAATTTGAATAGTTTTGTATATTTTTAAAATTTGTAATCAAGTGCAGTGAGTATGTGAAGTTGAAGAGTTTTTGTTTCGCATTATCAAAATGTCATTTTTCAAATGGTTTCAAACTGGTTCAGTTTTATGTATAGTTCTTACAATTGCAAATTGTTAGCTGCAAAAACAGAATATCAGGAACGATTTCCAAATAGATGAATTCTAAATTGTAATTCTAAGAAATAATCCAGATACTGTAAAACGAGCCAATTGTGGAATTTTAACACGAGGAGAAATTTCCTTTTAAGAAATTATAAATACAAAAGATGATAATTATTTGTATGAGTTAAGTACGATGTTAAAAAAATATTTATGTTATTTATTTTCGAATAAATATTTGATTTTGCTTACGTTCATTTAATACCATAAATGCAGCAACTTCTGATTCCATTGACCAAGTCATGGTTTTAATTCTGTAATGTTCACATCCGGCTGATGTATATTTTTCAATAGTAAGATTAATAATAGAATCAACATTTGCTGGAACACAATAAATAATCTCAATTAAAAAGACTAAATTATCATTTGTCAACAAAAATTGTATAAATAATAATAATATTGGATCTAATATTTTTGATATTAATAAAAGTTAAAATCAAAAGAAAAAATATGTCTATAAATGTAATTTAAGCTTGCTACATAGATAGCTTCTTACTATAATTACATTCTTGTTTTGAATGCTTATGAAAATTTCTTCTTGGAAGAGAAGACAAAAGTATTTGCATTATAAGTTATTGATGCGTTTCTAATAGGCATATGTAATTCATGATCTTGCTTTCCAGTTTAGTTCTGGTAGGTCTTATGTAGTTCTATATAGTTCCCTAGGTTACACTTCCATGCATATTATGAGATGATGTTGTCTCTATTTCTGCTGGTGGATCCACCCTGAGTGCAGGTTATTGAAAGGAGGATTTTTATCCTTTTATGATGACTCAGATCCTAAATGATTAAGCAAGTGGAAGTTTGTGAACATCCTTTTTTCGATACCTATTCACCACAAATATTTTTTTGGACATTGTGTTTAAAGAAATGGTTTTTATTTAACTAATCTTTCCATCAGATGTTAGTTCTTGATTGTTTCTGTTTTAACTATGAATCCCTCTGATAATTTAACAGTATACCCTCCAATAAATCCTCCCCCACCCCATAGCTGTAGAGGTAAATTAATGATTCAAGTAAACGTTTACTAGTCCATATCCAAATCGCCAAATTAATGACCGGTAGATTCTCAACAATATATATATACTCAAACAGTATATTCTCAAACAATAACCACCTCTGACAGTATTAATAAACCGTACTTTTATCTCTTCATTATTTATTCTTAACCTCATTTTCATCCCGTATGAACATAAAGCTATTCAGTAGAACAGTACACCCACCATTCCATCATCTAATGACATAAGCTGAAAAGAATTTCTGTTTCGAGAATTTAGAGAATATTCTTATTCTTGATCAAAAGTCACTAGTTAAAAACTAGTTTGACATTCAAGTACAAGTGTATTTTGATCTGCTATATTTTGATTTTTCACTTTACACCAAACTTTCTGTCCTCTAAGGATGTTGAAACAAATTTCAAATTAAGGGTAAGCTTACCTCTGCATTAATGCATTAATGCATTAATGCATTGATCTACCAACTGCATTAATAGCCAACTTGACATTTTAATAATGAATGATATTTTATCCTGGATTTTTTGTTCTATGGTATTGTGAGAGTTATGATGGCGCTCTTTACACTACTGTTTGTGAGTCACAATATATAGTCATATTACAGAACATCTTAGTGTATCCAACTTTTATTGATAAATTATAACTCCCTAATAGAATTAATAATTAACTATTAAAAGAATAAATTGTAGATTGTATACAAGCTATTTACAATAATTAAAAGAATTATGTTTAAAAATTATTCAACATTTCATTAGCAATTCAAAATTTAGAACTACTATTATAATTTATTTACTTACACAAATTCATATTAATTTCGCCAACTTCATGCCAACCAACATTTTGCAGAATATAATTACAATTTATTACAATAGATGGTGAACTGATTACTAGTTGTACTGTGTTTGCATTTTGGTTGACACTGTGAAATTGATAACATAAAAATATTATTGGCTGACTCATGCCTATGTGTAAGTAGTAAGATATACTAGCTTTAAATTTAACAATAAGTTGGGTTAAATGTATTAGTGAAGTAATTCAAAGCATTTTTGTAACAAAGCATGATTTTAAATATAACCAGAATATATATAAATATGGTCCTTCACAGAGGTATTTAGGAACACTGCAGTATTCAATCCTAAAAACTTTATTTAATTTGTCAAGGAAAATTAACAAAAATGGGCTCATTTTGTTTGTTACAGTTAGCTTTTATATAATTACACTAATCATAAAACTAATTATTTTCGAAAAACCTTAAATCAAAATTTTTCACAAAAAAGAATTTATTTTGTTAATTACAATTATAGGTGGTGAATTATTTATAGTATGTAAATATTTGAAAATCAAAATGATGACAAACATGATCATTATGTTGGGTAAAACAGTTGAATATCATATAATATTTAACTAATTTTGATCAATAATCAATAATTATTATCCAAACATTTACTAAGTAAAATTTCTAAAATTTGTGAAGTACACTAATTCAAGCATGTACACTAAACAAAATATCTATACCGAATAAATCTCAGTCACCCAGTACTTATTTTTTAAAAATAATTATACTTTATAAATTGTCATATTTCTCCTTACCGTACATTTTTGATTGTAAATTTAGTCATTCCATGGATAATCAAATGTGTAAGCTGTAAATTTTCAAACCTGCGTACATATGTAGGTGTATCTTTAGTTGCAGGAATATTAAGAGGTTCGAGTTTTGGCAAACCCAATGCAGGAACACCTGATAGAAATTTATTTATACAATTAAGAGATTAAGCGTTTTTAAAACAATTGTTTTAAGCAATTGTCTTAATTGTTTTAAACAAAATTAAATTACCTGAAAACGTTTTTACAAAGAATTTAAATTTAAAAAATTAGTTAAGCCAAGATTAATGGCCAGTTTTGTTGTTAGACTTAATGTTTGTCAGATCTTGTGTACATCCAGTGCTCAGAACTAAATCACACATATTAGGATTTGTTATTTCAAACCATAAATTTTATCAGTCAATATGAATGAATTGGTGTAAAAATTTGCAATATCATTTTTGTCAATGAGTTATTTAATGTTTACTAATAAAGATTAATATATTAGGTTAAAATTGTATATTTTTTTAATATATAGTTTTTCTTTAAACCTTAAAGACTATGATTAAATTTGTAAATCAATGTGTAAAAGAGTTAATGAACATTGTACAATTGTATGATAAGACATTAAATTTTTAATTATAAATAATCATAGTCTTCCAGTGGTAACATCATAATTATAAGTTATTAATGAAATGTAAAAAAAGAAATAAATTTCAAACTAATACTAAACATTTAAATTGCAGTATAAATTCAAACACATAACCATACACTAATTAACTAACAAAAATATTAAATTTTTACTTTTACATATTAATCAATTCAAAAAAAGTTATTAGCTTCCTGTATTTAAGGTGGAACCTTTCTAACTAAGGATTATTAACCTCACCAGGGAAAAAATATTGTCACTAAGAGGCTTTCTGAACTGAGAAGAAGATCTGAATAACCTTTAACTGATGTTAGATTTAGATACAATCTTCCTGTATACCAAATTTCATCTTCCTAACACTTATACTCACTGAGATATTTCCATTAAAGATATTCAAAATAAGTGGAAGGCCAAAAAGTCATTTTCTAGTTTTTATAATTTTGTGTGGAATAGTTTATTACCGTACAGTAATCAATATCAGAAGTAATATGCGGTATTGAAATAGAGAAAAACACTATCTAGACTATTTATTATACAATTTCAGATGATAACAATTGTTATGAGAGCTAATTTGTAGATTTTACTTACCATTAACAAATGCAGAAATAGCCTTTGTCACACTTTCATGTAAACATCCTACAAGATTCTTGTCACTTTTGTGACATCTCTTGAAGTACGTTCCTAAAACTGAAACATAAAACATACAATAACTAACACTAATAAAGATACAAGTGATTGGGAAACACTACACAAGGGTAATGTAATAATAACATATATAATAAAATCAGATCTGTAATTACAATAATTGGTATGTAAAGTTACTTCACTCTTCTTTCTAAAACCACTCAAGATTAAAATTTAAATTATCAGTATTCCCTTAATTAAACAAATAAATGCAGCCAGTTGGTTCTAAGGACTTACCTGTATTGACCGCCCGTCTCATATTTGTACCAGTACAGCCAGAAATTACAAGTGCCCTCGTATAGTTAAGAGTCCGTGCAGTTCCACTGCATTAGTCTTTTTTTCTACTCTTAAATGAACCCAAGAATCAGTTTACTAAAACACTTTTCTGTTTTCCTGGTATTATCAGAGTGAATGCAGTTAAAGTTTGTAGTTTTAGTGGACAGTGAACCTTAATGACTGCATTGATCACTGTGGCTGTATAGTTTGCATGGACAGCAAGGACATCTTACCAGGCAGGTCTACTAGACTATAGATCCATTTCTGTTAACAATAGTATCTGTACTATATAGATTTGTCCACCAGAAAAAGTGTATGGCTGAAGTGGTATAATCTGCTGTTTTGTTTAACACCATTATTTCAGGAAGGATTTTATTTAATAAATTCTATCCACTTACACAACAATAAGTAATAACAAAATGTATAATTGGGTCTTGAAAACATTTTCCAGAAACTAACAATGAATGTTAGTTTCACCCTAGGCTTGGAAGCTAGGGTGAGACAATAATAAATCTTGCACTAGAGCCACAGAAAACAAGTATAATTGTACTGTTGTAATTTTTATCATATGAATAGGAAATATTAAAAAAGACAAGAAAATATTTTTGTGTTTCTTATCTGAATATTAAGTAATACTTTTAAAAACTTGTATTTCATACAAAATATTTTTGATCATTTTATCTATAAACTCGAATTGGTATATTTGTTTTTTTATTATGAATTTCTCTAACAGAGTAAGATGGAGTAGCAGCTGATGAGCTTAGCAATCCAACCATCATGGAGAAGAGTTAGCAAAAGTGCCTGGAGCAAATTATTCAACTCATTTCTCTCATCAACTCATTTCACAAGAGTTAGACAACTTAAGAGAGAAGATTTTAATTGAAAATCATCATACAGATTCTTCCTCACACACTGACATTAAAGCTTCATTAAAAAAAATACTTAAAATAATTTGGGCTTGGAAAATCAAAACTTACGATGACAATCTCAGGGGCTCACAAAACTGAGTAGGCATTTGAAATTGTAAGGTTTCTTTAGCTGGACTTACCTACTCCTTAACCATTTGTTTTTATGTTACATCCCTTCATTTCAAGCTATGGTGGAACAGTGTAAACCTAAAACTTCTTATCAAAGTGGTACTTCTGCCAGTATATGGGCAATCAATCCCAGGAAATCTCCAGATATATGCTAGCCTTACTTGTGTATACCATGCTCTGCATGAGTGGGCATTTTATTTTCCTAGTTATTTTTGAGATTTTGATAATTGGAAACAAACCATCAAAACAGAAAATTCATTGAAACTGCCACACATTGACCTGGCAGTGAAGATAGCAAAAAGACTTAGGAAACAGAAGCAGAAACTGTATCTAGGTATGCAGCCCCTGTGTTGCTAGGTGGTCCTACACCATCTGCAGTAGAAGAAATAATAGTTGTGGCATTCATACATTTCAAATTAATATATGGCAGCAGCCCACATTAATACAAACCAACATTTGTACATGTGCAAACCTCAAGTCAGACAGAAATATTTGTAGATCTTTGCTGAAGAGTAAAAGTGTAAACTGATATGTAACAGAGAGACTTCTCACTAAGCGTAGAAGGGGAGACAACCCAGACATCAAATCTTGGTTGTTGTCTGGGTTAACACAAGCATTATAAGCTGAAGAAACAGGGCTGAAGGAAAAATACTTAAAGTCCCTTCAGCCACTGTGGTTTGAGGTAAAGATGTTTACATTTATTTTAATATAATATTCTCCTATCTCAAGTCAGATTATGTCTGCTGGCAGAGTAAATATTTGTACAAAAAGGTTAAAGATAAAGATAAATATATTTTGAGATTAAATTTAAAGTTATTATTGTTTTTAATTAACAAAAAGTCTTTCAAAGCATTTGAAATTATATGAATGTTACCAGGAAGTCATACGGTTTAATTCATATTTAATAACCAGGCTGTCTTTATTCTTCACATTTAAGTTTATCATGCAATAGTCTTCTAATTTTTCACACGAAATTTTTTATACTCTTTTATTTTATAAATGCATTTTTTGTAATAAGTTCTTTTAATTTAGTTTTTTTTATTTAATACAGATCTATAGTAATAATAACAATGTGAATCGATTTGGACAAAAAATGTGTAAAATTTTGTATGATTATATTATTTAATTCGTTAGCTCCAAAATAAAATCATTAATAAAGCAAACAGTTTAAAAATATACAGCTTATTTCAGGTCCTAAATAATGATAAAGAACAGCTAACCTGGGGCAGCAGAGTAAACTGTGCTGACAGATGCCAAGACCAGTACTACTGTGAAGAAAATGTTGTAGGAACACATCTAATATGCTTTTGAGTAAGAAACCTACAAAAAACTGATGCCAGACATTTTCTCCTGATAAATATATAGCTCAGCACTGGTGTGAGGGAATTCATTAAGGCAAAGTACATATTCCGTAATTTATAACTTCCTCTAATTAGCTTTCAGCTATTAAAATTTTAACGTCCTAATTAATACAACAAAAATTTTCTCAAGACCAATAACATAAATTAGTAGTTGCTTAATAATGCTAGCGGAGGTAGCTGAAATGAGAAGTTGATGTGTTTGGCGATCCCACCGTTACTCTTATTCATCTACAGAACAGACAAATATAGACACATTCCTACGTAACAAACATAAGCTGGCTAACTCCAAAGTGTATAGTAATCCATGCTGATCGAGTGTATAACACTGGCTTAATACATATATTAAACAGAACTCCGGAATACATGGCAACCTCCCAGTTTATCTTAGTCTTACCTTTGCATGCAGAAAACTGTGATGGCAGACTTAGCTAATAATATTCCCATGAGTAAGGAAGTAAATATAATAAATGGAAACTCACTGCACTACAAAAAGCAGGCCAAATGGAACACTAATCATGATAATGGTTAAGAGAACTTGAGGCAGTCAACAGAGCAAGCATTTGCAAGTACCTCAGTAATGAATAGGGAATTCACCAATTAGAAGTTGATGGAGAATTACACACCTTGAATTCTCTCCAAATCCTAGACTTCATGAAGAGACTAGTATTGGAGAACACACTGTAACTGAACATCACAGGAATATATAAAGGGGGGGTGGGTGCAATAGGTTTACTGTGTATTATAAAACCAACTGTATTAAAAATGTTATGATATTTTTCCAAAAAGTGATCAAAATTATTAAATGTGTTACCATTCAGCTAAAATTACAAGAAATATCCAGCAACTGCCATCACCCAATTTTATACATAAGAAAAAGTTGGGTTTTATACAAGGTAATTTTGTAACAAATTTCAGATCATTGTGTTAGGCCAAAATTGCATAACAAACTAAATGCCGAAAGTTAAATGAAATAATTAAAATAATAACAAATTTTGTTCTCTGTAAACCTGGAATGGAAATGGGAAAGCTGATGAAGTCATGAAGAATGCAAAGGTGCTTTATAGCTGACTGGCCAAATCAGAATTAATATAGGAATCTGGATGTCCTAATAACAATAATATAATAATAAAAGCAATGGCACCCTCTAACAGGTAATTTTTTATTGGAAAATTGCTAATATAAGCAAATTTGTTGGTCAGATAAAGAGGTTATAAAATTATACTTAATATTGAAATACTTTCTATATTCAACTTTGTTGGCTGATTGTTATTGTCATTACACTGTTAAAATGAAAGTGGGTAAAGGACAGTTATATACAAAACGTATTAAAGAGATATTCCATTAGACAATGCTTCATCAGCTGTATAATGTCAAGATAGTGCTCAGTTTATCATTAATGACATTGCTGAAAATTTTCTCTAGGTCCTCTTTCAGAAACATAAAACTAATTTCCAGTTAGTTTTCATGAATTCGTTTAATGTGTCAACTGCATGTCAAAAATAAAAATAAATAAAATATCAATACCAAGTAACTATTGTTACTTACTACATTAATTTTAGTTGTAAGAACTTTTTTTTCAAAACAAGGTATTATTATTATTATTATTATTGGTATTATTGTGTTTAAGCATTACTGAAATGCAGGTAATTTTTTTGTATTTACTGTTGAATAATGAATTTATTTCAATCTTGGAACTTTGACTCAGTTCAAAACATGTGCAGAAATGACTCTAATATATTTAAGCATTTTAAAATTAAATGTTTAATTATTTATAAGCAAAATTTATATTTTCTGCAAACACTTTCACAGAGAATTGGAAGTAAGGATTCTGTTAAAACAAGATTAATGGACACATAAGAAATGGTTCTAAATTGTGGTTGAACTACAAAATGGGGGTGAACCACATTTTATTAACTTGTGTTAAAGTAGATTAATTACAACACATTGTAAATCATATTATAATAAAGAGTACTTGAAGAATTCACTGTTTTTCAAATTACTTTGGGTGTCCTTTTTAAAATTTTGGGCACACAAGTATTTGTATAACCCTAAATATTTTAACCATGTTTGCTAGAAGAACCACTAAGTGTGGGTAAATATTGGATAAATATATACGCAAACTTTGAGCAGATCACTGCATATGGCTTGCAATATCAGATCAAGTTTAAACCTAATGCTTATAATTAAATTACACATGTTAGAATTTATTCTTTAAAACCAAAAGAATTAAACATTCAATGTAATAGTTTTTGTATTAAATTTTTAAATTATCCTTTTTGTCATTGAGTCATTTAATATTTATTGATAAAGGAATTACTATGTTATAATTATATATTTTTTAATACATTGTGTCCACCTAAAGGAGCAAATGGACACCCATAGTTACGAATTTAAATGTGTTATTGAAGAGGAATTACTTGGGCTACCTCAGGAGTTATTTTCAAGATTGTAAAAATTCATTTGTTCGGCGTTGTTATCAGGGTGTAGCTATTGATAGTTTCCAGTTTGAATAGGTCTGAATTATGAAATGTTTACTGATATTTAGTTTTCTTTTAATTAGTTTGTATCTAATTAAAAGATATCTAATTTATATTTTAAAAAATAATAATTAAAAAGTAAAATTTTTTTTTGAAAAAAAATTTTTTTGTTATATAATAACTAAAAATCAGTTCTATAATTTATTTAAAACTTAGTGTGTCCACCATTTTGTTTCTACAAATATCAGTCAGTTACAACTCTCACATGCTATTTATGGTACCTTTTTTTAATTATTTAGTCATTTTTAGCCATTTTGCCATTTAATGCTATTTTTTAAAAAAAGGAAACTTTAAAGTAGGCACTGTGAAATCCTGCCGCTGATCCTGTCCCCATGTACGGCACGATTAGAGTTAGCATGTATGGGATTGAAAAAAAAAATTGCAATTTAAATCAATTATTTGTGATTTTTAATTTTCGAATTATTTAATGTTTGTCGCGTCAACGATTTAACGTTGTTCGCATTTACTTCAATTTTAAAGGCCGGTGTCGTCCCCTAGCCTGACCTTCGGACAAAGCCTATCACTATATTATCTACCATTCTTTCCAATTTTTAGAACATTGATTTGGCTCGACCGTCTGTGTGTGTGTGTGTGCGTGCGTGTGTGTGTGTGTGTGTGTGTGTGTGTGTGTGTGTGTGTGTGTGTGTTTTTTGCGATGCCAAAAAATGGTGGAAAAAATCTTTTATAGCCTACCTGGGGTAGGGTACGCACTACCCCAGAATGTGGGATTCAAATTAAGTTCAAACTCAAGTTAAGGTATTGTTACCCACTAAAAAAAACACCAAAAGCATTCTTCTTCTGTAAAACTCCCCCCCCCCACGGAACCGCCGCCAGACATTACTTCATGGGAAGGTGGACTGGCTGACCGCCTACTTTTCTACAGCGTTGGCTCTCCTTCCTCGATTCTCAGCCCTCAACCTCTTCATGACCACTGCAGCGAATCCCGCAATGGCCCTCCAGTTGGGTTCTGAAGCCATCATTGTCGCAACCAGACTTTCCGGTGTAATGCTGCCTTGCAGATATGTTTGTAGCCTCATCCTTTCCTTGTCGAATCTCCGACACCAGAAAAACACATGCTCCGCATCTTCCCCCACTGCTGAAAGACAGAGGGGACAAGCCGAGTTTGTTTTCAGCCTGAAACGAAACAAGTAAGCTCGGAAGCAACTGTGCACAATGAGAATCTGTGTGAGATAGAAATCCACCTCCCCATGATCCTTGTTGCACCAATCCTGGATGTTACCTCTGAGTTGGTATAGCCAACGTCCATTTGTTGATTCATCCCACTGTCGCTGCCATGTCTCCAGGGTCCGATTTCGCTCCTCTGTAATTGCCAATGTATGATTATACTGCGGCTCAGCACTTCGCCTGCGCCATTAGAGCCTCGCTCTTTCATCAGCCATCAGCTTTATTGGTGGTTCGCCCGCCACTGCTCATGCCGCGTGGTAGGAAACTGTTCGGTAACCACTGACGACACGCAGCAATGTGTGTGTGTGTGTGTGTGTGTGTGTGTGTGTGTGTGTGTGTGTGTGTGTGTGTGTGTGTGTGTGTGTGTGTGTGTGTGTGTGTGTGTGTGTGTGTGTGTGTGTGTGTGTGTGTGTGTGTGTGTGTGTGTGTGTGTGTGTGTGTGTTGAAACGGAATTTTACTGCTCTATCATATAAAATAATGTTAGGCAGAAAAGTTTGTTTCATTTCGACAAATTTAAAATACTTAAATTTGTTCGGAGTTGACCAGCCGGTCAAGGATATGTTGTTTAAATAAACGAGGTTTGCTTAAAGATAAGGCCCGGCAGGCGAACGAGGGACCGGCCGATACAAAGTGCAAAGTCGAAAGTAGTACGTCTGCTGGACTTATAATAATTTCAAAAATAACTCGGAAAAAGAAAAAAAAATATAAATTTTAAAAATTTGTCGGAATGGAATAGTTTCTGTTGTAATAAAGCCATGCCTATAAAATTGAAAAATAAAAATTTTTGAAAAAACTAATAGTTATAAATAATTAAGGAATAAGGAAAATAATAATTTTAATAATTAATCGAATAACTTGAAGGTTGAAACCGTATATATTAGAATAAAAATAAAAGCCAAGTACTTCAATTAAATAATCAAAATAAATTATATTATTTTGAACTTAGTTTAAAGTTTGTTTAAATTAGTTTTATGCATTAAATAAAATCCAGAATTAGTTATAAAATATCTGGTGTGAAAGTAAATAAGTTAAAAATTGTAAACGCAAGATTATTAATTTGTAAACAAGTAATTAAGATATTAAGTACAAAATATGCAATAAAATCATGAAAAATAGGTGTAAAAATAAAGTAACACAAATTTAACGATCACGGAAATATGCCAAAACAGGAAAACAAGAATATCTACGGAACGGAACAAGATACGACCACCAAACAAAGTTCTCGATAAGCGTGAGAATAATACCGATAAAATGGTGAAAGAATCAAGAAAATCGGCAAAAACATAAAAACGTTATGCGATTTTCTTGATTTGCGTGCCATTCAAACGATTGAGCAAGGAAGGGGAACCTGGTGGGAGAAAAGAAATACATCATGGCGCCGGCAGGTAAACCAACCCAACTGGATAAATCAGACTAAATAATTAACCTTAATGGATTAATTATAAAATAAAGAATTGGTTTCCGAGATAGCGAATGTACCAAGAAGGTGCAAGATGAGAAATGTTAACGGAAAGTTGACGTTCTCTAAAGTCCCGTGGCTGGTTGAATGCAAAAAGGGAAATTCCCAAAAACAGGGAAATTTGGAATTCCTCAATGGCATTAATTTTGATAATAAGCCCTAACGAGCAGTTAGGCGGGCACTGTGTTGGAGAGAGAGCTAAAGTAAAGCTGTGTTTTCGGTGTGCTGAAAACTAGACGGCGTCAGGTCTATTCGCGATCGCGGCAGAATAGGGAAAATCGTTATAAAATTTTCGAAATAGGAAAACTAAAAAGTCGACGACGTAAATATATAGTAAAAAGTAAAATAAACAAATTTAGTGGTCCAAAGTAGAGACTACTAGCAAAGTACGAAATTCGCGAAATAAAAAATTATACGAAAAAATCGTGTCAGCGCGCGCAGATAACGGGACGCCTGAGGATCACGCTTTCAAATCGATCGCCAACCAGTTAGACGGGATATCCGCAATCCTTGAGGACCAGAAGGATTTCTAGGAGCCAGGAAACCAACTTACTCAACTCAACATCGCCAGGTACAATTTCGGGAAGTTTGGATGATTGCAGGTACAGTTAACAAATCCATTTAACAAACTTAGCTTAATCTGTACTTGCTGATTCAGGAAGTGATTGAGAAATATCCAGTCAACCAACTTGCATAATAAAAAAAGCAATTATAATAAAAGTTAAATTGAGCAAAAATTATTACTAATTATAAATTAAATGATAAAGTTCCATAACAGCTATTTAAATATTATAGGTGTTTAATTTTATATATATGTCCTAAAGGAAATTACAAAATAATAAATAAACAAATTAAAATTCCAAAGTTAAATTTGAATAGTATGGAGATAAACCAAACTAGAGCATAACTAGACAGGTGTGAAATTATAAAAACAAAAAATATATAAGGGAAAATAAATTTATTTTATTTATAAATCATAAACAAATATAGGATAAAAAACAAGCATTTGAATTCTATAAATCATATCCTCGGAATATAAAATGAAGAAGATTAGGTTTCAGTTTAATTATCGTTTAAAGTTACGAAGTCATACAAGATAATTTGTCAACAAAATATTAAATCGTTAGAAAAAATTGTAGTTGTTGTAAATCCTAGATAAGACAATTATATATTGGTAATAGTGGAATTAAGTTCAATTCCAAGAAGAGTATATTTATCATAAGATCATGTATCAAATTAAAGTAAATAAATTGAAACACCATTGTAAATAAATTACGGAAAACAAAAAAATTAAGGGTTATATGAAAGATATAGGAGAAGGATTTACAGTTGAGGAAACTTAAAAAAGTAAAATAGAAATAAAGGTTTTGTATAATTTTAACAATAACAAAGTTCAATTTAAATTATCTTAAAGTGTTATTAATGAAACAATTAGACTAGAGCACTAACCAATTGTGAATCTGTTCGACGAACTCTACGACCCGAGAAGGGTTATTTATCTTCAAAGACGAATAACCAGTCCTGCAAATAAGTGTGGATAAGCTGGTATTATCGACATTTCGCTTTTATGTATGGTTGTCCGCCACAACCGTGCCAGAAGGGTAATTGACATTCGATGCAGCAGGCAACAGTTGTCGAGGAACGTTAGGAATTGCCGGGAATAACGTACAACTGTGGCGTTCGAAATAAGTTACACTTTTTTAATATTTATACTACTCTGTAATTCTTGCTGATAGGCGGTGCGCATATATATATATATGTGTGTGTGTGTGTGTGTGTGTGTGTGTGTGTGTGTGTGTGTGTGTGTGTGTGTGTGTGTGTGTGTGTGTGTGCGTGCGCGTGCGTGTGTGTGTGTGCGTGCGTGCGTGCGTGTGCGTGTGCGTGCGTGTGCGTGTGCGTGCGTGTGTGTGTGCCTGCGCATGTGTGCGCGTGCGTGCGTGTATGTGTCTGCGCGCGCGCGCGTGTGTGTGTGAATGAATGTCGTGATAGTGTAAGTCACAAGCCAGCTACTCTCCCAATAATAGCTTGATTGAAAGAGTAGAGTGTTCCCGTGTAAGAGTATTGGGATTAACAATAATACAATATCCTTACTATGGTACTAATATAAACTTCGTTATAGAAAACGGTAATTCTTGACAACAATAAGAAATCAATTATTTCTTTAATTGTTAATATTTTATTGTTACAATGTGATTATAAAATAAAAAAATTAAAAGTTAATTTCTTTAGTATATTTCATTCTATATAATGAAGGTTATTACACTATAGCTAAATTAAACACATATCTTCAACTTAATAAACGTAATTGCATAAATACTTGATTTATTTTTTATTGTTTACAATTCATTGCTTTCAGACTTATACTTTAATTATAACTGTATGATCCTAGTATATTCGAAATATCTTATGTTAGGCCTATTTGAAAAGTTTCAAATAAATACGTGCAATAACGTCTGTAAAATACGTTCCATAGTACTGCAATAGGTAATAAATAAAGTTATGATAGTTTACGAGTGAAGCGAAGTCTCTGATTTAATTTGATCTTACCGCTTTTGTTTGTTACGCAGTTTTAGCGAAACACATTGACCGATTGTTCTGAAATTTGGTAAGAAAATATCTTGTATAAAGCCCGAATAACGTATGTGTAAGATTGTTTCCTTCACTTCCATTTCTTTGAAATCATAAAACGAAATTTTGACGTTATTAAATGAAAAGTGTTGTTTTATTAAAAAAACGATAATCAATTAATTAATTTAAAGGATTAGAAAATTCCTATTCTGTTAAAACACTCGAAAGGTGCTTCGCTTTCACACACTTAAATTCGAGTTAATAGAGGTTAACCGTGAAAAACTTCGAGTTATGGAGTTTTTTGAACTATTACAAACAAAAATGGTCTAACCTTAACCTCAGTTCGTTCTGACGACATTGATATCTCGAACCTCACTTACTCAATCTCCATGATAAGTCGAATTTTTTACAATCCCTTCAGATTCTAGTTATCGAGACTTTCTGTACCTAGAAGAAAAAACGTGGAAGGCAAATGTGATAAAAAATAAACCGAACTGAACATCAAATATAGGACAATGTACTGAAAGTAAACCTTGTGTGGACGTTTTAGTGTAACCGCAAATATACAAGTGTGTACCCGTAGCCGTTGGCAAGACAAACACAACCAATGTGCTTCACTCAATAGGCTTCCAAAAGTATGTTCTGTTATTAGGTAATATTATATCTTATTCATACTATCAAGGCTACCTGTCCAAGATTACATAGTTTAGAAACGTGTGAACTAAGGCCATTGCATATTGACAATAAATCAAGTTACCTTGTGTAACAATATTAAGTAGGCCTAAATATATGTAAGTTACAGTAGTAATTTCATAATGTTAAATAATCGCGGTATACAGCTGTCTCGTTGACGTGATAGGAGCGACTTTCCAAAAGTATCTTACCCTTTATGAAATTCTAATTTTACCATCGTAATCAGCATTAAAATCTGCATTGCATTAGAATTTTAAACTTTCAAAGTACTTGAAAATATGAAAATGAACCCTGACCGCCGACAAAATAATTTCAGCTGATTCCAAATGCTAATTTTTGCAGTTTTCAAATCTGATGGTGAAATCAGATTTTCAAAAAAGTTACGGATTTTTAAAGATTATAAATGACCGCCATTTTGAAACTGTTGAACGAATTTAGCTGCCGTGATGTACAGCTTACAGCATATAAGTGCTATTTTTAAAACGTGCTTGATGTCCAAACATAAAAATAACTTTTAAACCGTATTTTACTTACTTGCAAAAACGATATATTTTGAATCAGTATAAATTTTAGTTTCATTTGATACCCTGCACTAGATAAATAAAACGATCCTTAAGATTTTACCCCTTAACTACCCATAAATACGTGTCAACAACTTCTATATTTTTCTTAGGTTCTATATTTTTACTACAAATACCATCTTCGCTAAGTTGACCAATTGTTTACTAGTTAAATGGGCGTTACCAACAGACAGACAAGCGCGCGGATTTCCCTACATGATCTAAAAAGAAATATTTTTTTAAAAAAGTTTTGTAATTAATAAACGAATATTGCTGAACGATTAACTTGTCATTAATATTCGTTCACGTGTTGTTACTTTTTCGAAATTCGTTTCCATCACGTTAGATGTAGGCCTACAAGTGCGCGATTCATTTAAAATTCATCTTGTATTGCTTACAGAAATAGCTTCGTTTCATTACGATTCTAAAATATAACAAAATATGGCGACGTGAAAGTATTACAAATTTCATATTTATGATACTCACGCATTGCTGTTTGTTTAAACCAGGGGTCTCCAAACTTTCCAGCCTTAGGGCCATACTGATTACTCCAGTAAGTTCCGAGGGCCAAAACCATATTATCATTGTTGCCGGTGGTAAAAAGTGAAATAGTCCACTGATGAAAAAAAAGTCCGAAAAAGTACGCAACGTTTAAAAAAGGCTGCAAAAAATGTTTACAGATCTAAATTAACTGATGAGCATCTTAAATCTCTTTTAATAATTGGTACAAGTACAATTAGTCCACAACTACTAACTATTGTCAGTGGAAAATCTCAATTACATAAATCTCATTAGTATCTCATATGTCATTATGCTTGTTATAAGTTATGTTTTTATTTAAAATGTATAAAATGTTAGTTGGATTCATTTCAATAATTTGTTAGTTATTATATACTGAAGTTAAATTATCTGCATATCATACATGTCTTTACTCATTACAATTCTGTGTTTCTTTATCCAACTTATCACAAAAACAATAACAATAAGCCTACAACAATGTTATGAGTAGTTAGCCCATGACCACATCAATGTAGATGTCATATTAATAATTATTCAACATAAAATTAGAATACTTCAGTAAACTAAATTTAATTTGCTATAAAAAATATGTTCTCTAAAAAGAGTTTTCAAGTATGCTAGCTCTCCGCGGGCCGGACAAAATCTGTCCGCGGGCCGGATGTGGCCCTCGGGCCGTAGTTTGGAGACCCCTGGTTTAAACGATAGCCGCTGTAAATAACCAACCAAACGGAATTAACACTCAACACTTTTGTACTTTACTGCAACCATAACTCTTTTGCTTCTGTGTTTTAATAAGTATGTCTGTTAAACAAGTTCTCTTCAACCAGCGCCTACATGGCACAGATATAATTTCAAAGGAAAGAGTCCATTGGCGAGTTTTATAAGAGACCGTTAAATTAGTTATAAGAATATAATTAACGTGTGCCGGTCATAAGTCAAACTAAAACATTGTAGATTGTGTCTATCCTGACGCGCAGGACTGCCAACGTATGAAATTTATCTGGTATCCTACAAGCCCTTTATGACTTCATTTCTTTTAATTTCGAATTTAATGGATTTCGTCTCAAAATAGCATGAGCAGTATAATTGTCAATAATAAACTTTGAGCATTCAGTGAATAAGCCTATTTAAGTCATTAAAGGGAACGTTGTACGCCTTTAAACTTTAAACTTTAAAGGCAAAGTTTATTTTTAACTATTAACGGTTACTGCTAATTAACCAGTATTAAAAATAATTAATTACTAATCTTCGTGTATTGTCTAGGCTTGCTAGATTAAATGAACGTACGTTTGTGAAGCCCAACCATATAAAGTTACAGATATTCGCCGTTATTCCGAAAATAAAAATATAATTAAAACTTTTTTTGACTGTAAAATAATAATATTTTACAAGTTATTTATTGCAGCTTATATTTTATCGCAACCTGCTTTACATGTCTTCTCAGATATAAGCGAAGACTTCTTCCACTATTAACTGACGGCATAACTACAGCAACAGCAAGTGAGTTAGAAGGGAGTTATGTATTTAAACATAACTAACCTTAAATATGGTGCACCTTCTGATGGTAGCCTGCTATACTTTATTGCATTGTACTTTTAACTGACAGAGTAAATTATAAGAGTATTAGTTTTTAGACCACTTTTTGAAGTAAATACTTTTTATTGGAGGTTATGGGTGTATATTTTGCACGGGGAGAAAATCAGTTTGCCGTCAAGGAATGCTCTAGCACATCCATACGCGCACTTTTGTGAACGCGGGAAACAGCCAATGTGAAGTCCAACGATTGCTCAGAGCAATAGACTCACGAGCTCCTAGGCATACTTTTCAACTAATATGGGTCCGCACTTTCAAAGGAATGGAGGGGAAAAGAGGGGTACTATAAGCATCCTAGCCAAAGCTGAAGTGGTTTTTTCACATAAGATGTACGTAGTGAAGTTTTAAGTTGTTAAAATTTCTATATGCGTTGTTTTTTTTGTCCATGAATTAATTTTCTAAGTTTCGTGAGTTTAAACAAATGAATTTAGAACTAGGTTTGTTTATCTGTAAGCTTCTATAGGGCATAAGTCTGGAATGCTTGTACTGAATTTCATGTTAAGGCAACCATTATTTACCAAGATGCTCAAATTCATAGTCTGTGACAGTTTCAGTTAATTTTTTTAGTTGTGTACCTACATACATGCGCGAAATTTAATACGAAAATAATTTTCAAGAGTTGCCATTTCCTGCATGCATCTAAATCTTTATAAAAATAATTCAATCATAATAGTGAAAAAGTACACAGTGAGGCATGCCAAAAGAAGTAATCACAAGGACTGATTTCTTTTCATTTAGACACACACACACACACACACACACACACACACACACACACACACACACACACACACACACACACACACACACATATGCCTGTGATCTCTCAAAAAGTAAGCTAGAAGTCAGGATCAGTGCTCATTTAAACATCACAGGTCTGGATGTTTGTACCATGAGGGCCACTACAATAGTTCATTTTTAAATGGAAATTTACTAAAACTTAAAAAAATATTAATAACAAATCATATACACATGTCGGACACTGCCTCAAATATTTTTGAGAAAAAATTAATGTAGGATATTTAATGTAGGAAAAAATTAATGTAGGAAAAAATTAATGTAATATATTTAAAAAATATATTTAAATTTTGAAAATACAGTTTTATAAAACTTTATTTAATTGGATTGAATAATAATTGTTTGTCCTCAGTTAACTATGTGTTACTATAAAATTAGTGTTTGAGACATGAATCCTTTCATTGATATATGTTAGTTTGAATTCAGTAAGCTGAAACTCATGGATTCACTTTGATCATTCACAGTTGGCAATAAATGTCAGAAGAATACTGGCAAAAACTAGGCTTACAATATTTAATTTCTATATTTTATAAAATGTTGTTAAAATTGTGTTACCTGATATTATTTTAATAATTTACTATGCTTTCTTTAATAGTATATTAAACAATGGTATTTTCACAAGAGTTGGCTCTTTAACATCTCATAGAAATATGTTGCAAAAAAATCTCCAAACAAAATTGTTAAAAATTGTTTTTAATAATCTATAAAATAAAATTCCTCTTAATATCGATCAACTTTTTGCACTTGAAACTGCTTCTTTTAATTGTGATGAAATGAAAAATAAGTACACTAATTTAAGTAGCATAGCAAGAAATAAACACATATTACTATCTGATATATGAAAAACTGTGGTAGTAAAAAAAATTATTATATGGAAATTATAGGGGGGGAAGACATTAAAACTAGAACTTTTGTAGTAATATGGCAGCTTTGTATAATATATATATATATATAACTATATACATTCAAAATATGTGTCACATCTAATTTCAAATAATACCTCTCTCACACTCAAAAAGTACCAATAGAAAATATTTGCCCATAAAATATTACCCATTAATTACCCCTAAATATTTTTTGTTGTCAACCCATATATTTTGGAAAATTTCCATATCATAAGTTAGAGAAATTTTAAGTATTATAAACCAAATTTGCTAAGTAGCTAAATTCAGCATGTACACTGTTGTTTCAAATATAAAAACATTTGTATCTTTTTCTTCAGTTTTGTCAATATAGTTTTGGCAAACCTAATGCAGGAACACCTGCAAAAATGATAGAATTTTATTTAAACAATTAAAAGCTTAAGCAAATTTTAAAACCATACTTAATTGTTTTTAAGCAAAATTTAAGTTACCTGAAAACCCTTTCACAGAGAATTGGAAGTAAAAAATTAAGTTAGGCCAAGATTAATGTGTACTGAAGATGTGGTTAGAACTGAAAGGTTTGAAATAACCACATTTGAGAAACTGGTATAAAGAATGTTTATGGCACATTGTTAATCATCTTATTATTAACAGTACTCGAAGAATTAACAGTTATTCAAATTATCATGAGTTCCTTATTAAAATTTTGGACACAAATATATTCCTACAACCCTATTTATTATAATACTTTATACTCAAAGAGCCACTATGTCTAGCTATTGATCTTATTCGATCAGATAAATATTTGCTACAGAGTACCCAAACACTGAGTGGGTCACTATGTGTGGCTTACACTGTTTTGTGGTTAGACTTAATGTTTATCACACCTTGTGTACGTAGTGCTCAGAACTAAATCACACATATTGGGATTTGTTCTTTCAAACTATAAATTCTATCAGTCAATATAATAGTTTCTGTATAAAAATTTGCAATATCATTTTTGTCAATGAGTCATTTAATGTTTATTAATAAAGAAACTACTAGGTTAAAATTGTATATTTTTTTAATATATAGTTTTTATTTAAACCTTAAAGACTATGATTACTTTGGTAAATCAATGTGTAAAAGTTTTTATGAACATTGTACTAGGGTTGTCCGTAAAGTAAGGTTCCCAAGGCACTACAGTCACTGCGAACGTTGTTACGCGGGATCCGGTGACCTTGGCTTGCAGCTTGGTTCCTCCACTCCAAATCCTCATTCAGCGAGCGGTCTTGCCTTGGTAGCCGTTAATAATGGAGTTGTCTCTTCTGTCTCCTGCCATGTGCGAATTACGCTCTGTCATTCGTTCAGTGGCAAAACACTGTGCCGGTGGACAATCATATCCAACTGTGTGAAGTTTACAGAGAAAAATGTATGAGCATAGAACACGTGCGCAAATGGTGCAGAGAATTCAAAGACGGAAGTTCATGATGAACAGTGTCCTGGATGGTCATCTGTTTCAGACAAAACGAATGTGAAAGTGGAAGAAGCAATGCTGAATGATCGAATGGTGACTGTTCGCGAGCTCTCCGAGATGATCATTGATATCATCAAGACCTGCATTGATAAAATTTTGACAGACCATTTAGGGTATAGCAAGATTTGTGCAAAATGGGTCCTAAGCAGACCACAAACGGCAACGGATTGATGCGGTCCGCGAATTTCTCCAGGCCTACGAAACCGATGGCAAGAAATTCTTGGATTCCATTGTCACTGGGGATGAGACCTGGGTACACTATACGACATCGGAAACGAAAGAACAATCACGTCAGTGGAAACATCCAGAGTCGCCGAAGCCGCGGAATTTCAAACAAACACTGTCTGCTGGAAAAGTCAGGGCGAGCTTGTTTTGGGACAGGAAGGGGTTGATGTGCGAATTCATGATACCGGCACAACAAACATTGCTGATCGTTACTGTGAGACGTTAAAGAACCTTCGCCGCTCGATTCAAAATAAAAGGAGAGGCATGCTTACGAAGGGAGTTTGTTTCCATCAATACAATGCTCGTCCGCACACCGCCCGTGTAACAACCGATCTCATCAACCAATTTGAATGGTATACTGTCACACATCCGCCCTACAGCCCGGAGTTAGCCCTAAGTGACTACCATCTCTTCCCTAATTGTAGAAATATACAGAGAGAGCTGCAAGAAGACGTTTTAATCTACCTTCGTGGCTCGGCGGGAGAGTTTTTCGACTCAGACATACAAAATATGGTTCACCGTATGCAAAAATGCATCGATCTCAATGACAGCGACAACGACAACGACAACGACAATAATAATAATAATAATAATAATAATAATAATAATAATAATAATAATAATAATAATAATAATAATAATAATAATATGTATATATACAAAAATGAATCAATATTTTGTTGGTCACCCCATAACTTGAAAATGACTGGACCGATTTCACTAGTGGTTTTCATATTTTGGCAATATACTAAGGTTTTTATGGAGAAAAACATTAGTAAATTTTCCCGGGTGCTCAGCTCACCCTATGTAGTCAAAATCGTTTTTTTCTGAATCTTTGTCGACTGTTCATCCGACTGTGATAGGGCTTTTTGCTGAATCTTCAAGAGATTCCCTGGAAGGTTAAAGATTCGAAGTGATTTGTAATACTCAACCCCTTCACTCTTAAAAATCACCCTTTGTAGTGAAACACATGTTTTTTGGCACCTTTGCCATACTGTTCACTTTACTATGATTGAGCTTTTTGCTAAATGTTCAAGAGTTTCCCAAGAAGGTTATAGGCTATACTCAACCCCTTCACCCTTAAAATCACTTTAAGGAAAAACGTTTTTATGAAAATAATTACAAAAAATACCCTTCACACTTAAAACAGAAACTTTACAAAGAGGTGGTTCAAGTTGGCCTAAATAAGTCATACGCGTATGTTAGAAACGACGCATCTATAACAGTGAACTGTTGTTCAGAAGACAGCCAACAGATAACAATAACATTCATTGTACAAAAATATCTGCCCATTGTATTGTGTGCTACTCACTATTGTTTGTCATACATAGCTTTTATTCAACGTCCACAATATTTTGGCTACTGCAAACGGTACATATTCCGTCATTTCTCCATCAATGTTTTGATATTTGTAACAATTATATAAACAATTATAACTTACTCAAAATTTCTATTGTGTCTTACTCTGCTTTTTTTTGTTTCAGTGAATAATCAACACAATGTGCACAATATTTTGGTTAAAGCAAACGGCACATGTTCTTCCGACTTTATCTCACACAAACAAAGTGCCTCCAAAACGTTCGTCACTAGTAGATCTAACAGCACAGCATGTAGAAATTAGCAAGTCCGACCTTCTCAAACAAACGATGAACAACAAGCGAGCAATGAGGTAAACATTTTATGAACTGCACATTCACTTGCATCAGAATGTCTGGATCAACATGCGGTAAGAATCAAAAGGGAATGTTAATGTGCTACTCAACTGTGTGCATCAGAATCAAAAGATCAACATGCAGCTAGAATCAAGTAGAACATTCGCATTATAGTTTATATTTACAAACTTTATATTTATATATTACATGTTGATTCAAATCTTGCTGCATTTCAATAAGATGGTAACTTCCCCAGTAGCACACATTGTTGGCCCAATGTTGGAATTTTGTCAGCAAAGTTGGGCAATGGTTAGTTCACATGCCAACGAATTGTCTTCAATGGGCCAACAAGCTCTTCATTTCTTAAGCCAACTGTTATATTCATGAAAACCTCTGTTGTTGGCCCAACGTTAATTCTTAGTTGGCAAAAAAGTAAAACAAATATTTTATTAAAATAAATATCTCGTAAATTAAATCGGATATAATTATTTCAAAACTATTAAAATGATGTCTTATTTGTTACTGTTATAGTATTTTATCAATGTTTTAAAATTTACTGCAAGCGCAAGTGCATTTTATGACATATAGAATTGCCAACAACAGAACAATTTCTTTTTAGCATGATTGAGGACTGAATAATATTATATTTTTAATTCCTATACTAACAATATTGTTACAATGATTAAAAATTAAAGAAAACAATTTCCTATTTTACTTCTACTTAACTAATCATTTACTATGGATGATTTTATGGTGTATTTATTGTTTGAAATATTGCCAGTACTGTGGCAAAGTGAAAGTATGTCCATTACTCAGTTACTTCTTTGTCATCGCTCATCAGTCGTATTCACATAATACGTACAGTACAGTTATCGTCATGATTTGTGGTCATATATAGTGCTTTTTTTGGCTTGGCTTTTCACAGTTGTCATTTAAATAAATTTTGTTTTTGTGAATTTTGTCTCTTTTTTATTAAATAACTTTGTTTCAATAATGAAAAAGGCTATTTTAATTGAGTACAGTCTTCTGCTAATAATACTATTATCTCTAAATTGTTAGGACAAATGTCAGATTAACCCTATTAGTAAATTTAATATTGTATCAGTAAATCTAGTATTTTTTAATATTGTAATGTACATATTACTTTGAGTAAGAATATGTAATCCAATATGTAATTGGATGTCATTATAAAAATGTTCACAAATTCAGAGATGTTATGATTGTTTCTTTAAATTCGTGAACACATTTGAATACCTTTTATTATCAAATCCAATATGTATTCTTACTCAAAGTAATATATACATTATAATATATAATGAAAAATCTAGATTATGCTACTACGAATTCCTTTGTTGGTTTTTCGTAATGTTTAATTGTTGACCTTATGTTGGGATTGGTTTGTTATTCATTTTGGTTCGTTGGTAGGTTTTTTTGCCAAATTTAACCATTGGCAAACCATGTGTGAAAACAGAATATAAAACTGGGCCAACAGAAAATGATACTGTGGTACTATTACAATTTGCACCCCATTGTAAACATTGGCAAAATAAGTAAGACATATGGTTATTATAGTTCACTTAAGTTCACAATGGAACACCAGGAATGGGATGTGCGCATAGCAAGTTAAATTTTAGACATTGCATCCACCACGTGATCCATGTTGTCAATACTTTCGCATGACTAACCTGATTCCAAACACTTTCGCAAATATAATTCAGCATTTCAAATGACATATTTTGGGGCCAACAAAGTTGCCCAAGATCATTACATGCCTACTTTCAAAACTCAAGGACACATATATAACTGTGTTGGTTCATTTCTACCATTTCTTGATGCTGAACATAAATGTCTACAAATATACTTTATGGAAGACAACGACACACAAGTTGATCAACGTTGCGATGTAATGCCACGGACCAAACAGCACATAATATGGCATTTAAAAACAGTTTTCTACTAACACAATGCATCGATGAGATTATACAAAACTTCAATTAACAACTTACAAGAGGATCATTACGCAAATCAAATAGAGCCTGCAAATCATCACTTGAACAGCGTGCTGGAAGCTACAACGCCGTCAGTGTAGTTGCAATTGTTATAATAGCGAAGAATGTGAAACACACAATGTTATTCTTCAGCAACAAAATAATACAGTTATAATAATAAAGTTATGAATCTTAATGGATTTCACTTCAATATTATGCAAACTTGTTTTTATCAACAAGAAAAAAGTAATTATTTTCTTTTCATTCTATTATTTTATCATTATTTCTCTAATTTTTCTGCAGAAGCTACGCTCCGACTACCAGCCAGTATAATACTAAAAACAATGGCACCCTCTAACAGGTAATTTTTTATTGGAAAATGCTAATAAAAGCAAAGTTGTTAATCAGATAAATAAATAAAGGTTATAAAATTATACTTAATAATTTCTAGAGTCAACTTTGTTGGCTGCTCTTTATTGTCAGTTTATTAATATTACACCGTTAAAATGAAAGTGAGTAAAGGACAGTTCTATACAAAACTTATTAGAGAGATTCCATTAGGTAATGCATCATCAGCTGTATAATGCCAGGATAGTGTTCACTTTATCCTTGATGACATTGCTGAAAATATTCTCTATGTCCTGTTTCAGAAAACTAAAAACCAATTTCCTATTATTTTTCAGGAATCCGTTTACATTGTCAACTGAAGTCAGAAGTAAAATAAATAAAATATTAATACCAAAAGAATTATTTGTACATATTTTAATTTAATTAAAACTCAATACATTAATTTTACATTTAAGAACTTATTTTTTCAAAGCAAGTTATTATTTGTACATAATTGGGCTTAAGCATTACTGAATTAGTTAGATTTTTTTTAAATTTACTATTGAATATTAAATTTATTTCAAATTTGAAACACTAACTAAAGTTATGAATCCTAATACCTAAATAAGAAATCTGAACAAAATCTGATCAGACACATTTGAAAAATTAGGTTGATTTTTAAATTGTTCACACCAATTGAACAAGATTGTACTTTTTGGTACTTCAGTGTTTGGTTAAACCATATATTAATAATTTAATTGAATACCAGAAAGTTTGTGTAATGATTAGAAAAAAATTATTTATTTATAAGAATTACTTATAAATACTTTACAAAATTAAAAAACAGTACGTTGTAAAAAAAGGTGATAGATGTGTCTGGTCACTATGTCAAATAAAGTGGCTTCATTTGGATAATGTGTGTGTGTGTGTGTGTGTGTGTGTGTGTGTGTGTGTGTGTGTGTGTGTGTGTGGTGGTGGTGGTGGTGGTGTGTCCATTATTGTAGACAAAACTTGATTACTAATTTCCATTAAATTTAGCACTTAGATGTAATTTGCTAACATCTAAGTACAATTTAAAAAATTTTCAAAAGTAATATACATAAACTTGGTAGTCTTTTATAGTCGTTTAAAATAAACAAATATTACATTTTTTTGTAGTTAAACATCCAAAATACAACTTTTGCTTAGTAATATTGTATTGCTTACAATAATTCTCAGAATATATGAAGCTTTAAGAGTTTAGTTGCAAGGAAAATTCTGTTCATGAGAATACAACAAAAATATTTGTTTAAATGGCATAAGTTTTAATTAACTTTTATAGAATACTAGCTTTACCCATCGCGGCTTTGCCCAGAAAACTTAAACTGTTTCAGTAATGTAATAATTTAGAAAAATAAAAAAATATATTAATAAAAGCGTGATCATCTAAACTCGTGATTATTTTACAGCAAATATGAAAAAATATTATAACCGGAATATGTTGTTTAATTTTCTTAAATGAAAATTGTCTTAAATGTTGTTTATTGTTTTAAACGTTTTCCATTCAAATTTCAGAAAATCTGATAAAAAATATTTTTTTCCAATACAAACATTTATACCTATTTTATATTTTTGTTCTTTTAGGGGATGAATACAGGGGGAAATGCTGAATATCGTGTATCATAATTTGTGCTTTAGAATATTTTGTTTACTTTTAAGAAAATCTGATAAAAAATATTTTTCTCAATGCAAACAATCTTTTCTACAATGATACTCATTATTTTTATTATTTTAGGGAAAGAATTCAGAAAAATGTTGAAACATGTTTCATTGTTTGTGTTTCACAGCATATTTCTAGAACATACAATAAAAAAAAAGTTTTTTAATGCAAAATTGTATACCCTTTTTTACATTTCTACACCATTCAATCTCTTTAGAAGATGCGTTTTGGGAAATGGTGAAAAATATATTTCATTACTCATATTTAAGAGTAACTATGTTACGTTTTAAGAAGGTCAGACGAAAAACATATTTTTCCAATAAAAATTGTTGTACCCTTTTTACCTCTTTAGAATTTAATACTGGAAAATCGTTTTTAAGTACACGCCTGCATATGGTGGTAATCCTGAAAATTTCAAGTCTCTAGCAATAATAGTCTTGGGTGTACATTGATTATTAAAGTTTGACTGAGTAAGTAGTTTAATGGCGTTAAAATCAATTTTTTGCAAAATCCTTTTTAGTGCACCTCGACATTGCAAGAATGTACCCTGAAAATTTGAGTCTCTAGCTATAATACAAGTCTTGACTGTACATTGATTATTAAATTTTGAACGAGTAAATACTTTAATGGTGTTAAAATCAAATGTTTGCAAAATGCTTTCTTAGTGCACATCAACATTGTTGTAAGAATGTAACCTGAAAATTTCAAGTATCTAGCTATATGTTGGTTATTAAACTTGGACTAAGTATTTTAATGGCATTTAAAATCAATTTTTTTTTGCAAAATCCTACCCTGCAAAATGTACCCTCAAAATTTCAAGTTGCTAGCTAAAATAGTTTTGGCTCTGTGTTGATTATGAATCAGTCAGTCAGTCAGTCAGGACTTCTTCTTTTATTTGTTGTTTTATAAATATAAAACATTTTATATTTATAAATTTTAAAAATAATAGACCCATTTGGCATTGTTCAAAATTTTGAAAATTTCTCTTTTACAAAATTATAATTACAACTAGTTGTAGAGGCCTATTGAGATGTCAAAAATTTATTTCATTTAATTATTTTGGAATAATTACTTGATTTTGCTTACAAGGAACTGAAAAGCTGAAGCTGATATTTTCTGGTTTAATCAACCATTTTATTGTCTTAATTCTGTAATGTTCACGTCCTCCTAATGTATATTGTTCAATATTAAGATCAATAGTAGAAAGAACATTTGCTGGAACACAACAAATAATCTCAATAAAATACATTAAAACACTATTTGTTGACAAAAAATGTATAAATAATAATACTTTTGATATTAATAAATATTAAAATCAATTAAGAAAAATATTTCTAAAAATGTAATTTAAGTCTGATACATGGATAGCTTACTACTATAATAAAATTCTTGTTTTGAATGATTACCAAAATTTCTTCTTGCAATAAAAGACCAAAGTATTACATTTTTAAGTTTTTGTTGTTTTTAATAGGTATATATAATTCTTGAACTTATTTTCCAATTTAGTTCTATCCTGTTTCCTAGAGTATAATTTCATGAAGATCGTGAGTTGATCTTTGTCCATGTTACAGAAGGGTGGATGTTGATCCAGATGGGATAAGTAAAACACTCAATCAATATGCTAGTTTGAAAGATCTTCTTCTAGGTATTCTGTCAACTACAGACATGTTCATTGATTTTCTTACTGAAGAATTGATTTGTTTGAATAATCTTTCTATCAGTATGTTAGTTCTTGATGGCTTCAGTTTAATTACACATCCCCCTGCAAATTTAACAATATGCTCCAACTATATCCTGTCCCCGCCCCACATATGCAGAAGTAGATTAAAGACTCACATACGTTTCCACTAGTTCTTCTCCAAATTTCTGAATCTCTGACCCTGAATATTATTAAATAACAGCATATTCTCACATAACCTACCTCTATTAATACACCCTAAGCATTATTTCTTTCTTATTTTAATCTTAACCTCATTTTATTTCGTTATGAAAGCTATAATCACAAAGCTGACCAATAAAATGATACATTTATCATTCTGTTATCTATTGACATATGCTCAAGTGAATTTCTATATTATACAGCATCTTAGTATTTCCAACTTTTAATGACAAATTATAACCTGCTAATAAATATTAAATTAATTATTAAAGGATAAAGTATAGTGTTTATATAAACTATTTACCATAATTAAATTAGTATTAGTAAAAATTATTCAATAATTTCATTTGCAATTCATAATTCACTACAGTATTTTTTTTACTTACTCAAAGTCATATCAGAGGTGCCCTTAAATATTAAATATATATTATCTAATATAATGTCACCTTCTAATAGAATAAAAGGTGAATTTATTTCCAGTTGTATTTCATTTGCACAATCAAAATTGTAGGCACTGTAACATAGATAACATAAAAATATTATTGGCTGATAACAAATCAAAATTGACAAAAAAAAATCATTTCTGTTATAATGTTTAATAAAAAACATAAATTACATATGTATGAAATTTTTGAAGGCAACTTCATAAAAATGGACTCATGTTGTTTGTTATACTTGCCCTTTTTATGGTTATATTAATCATAAAAGTAAATAAAGGTGAAATAATAGTTCATTTTGTTCTTTAGGTTACAAGAAATGTTTTTTTGTATAGATGTAAATAGATAAAATTTCACTATATGAAAAACAAAACCGTTAAAAATGTATTATACTGACAATTAAATTTACGAGTCCTTGATTTTTAACATGTCAGCAATTAATTCTCAAACTCATATTGTTTGTCCATGTTCCATTTGTACTGAAGTCAAACATTCAACTTCTGAATACAAAGTAATGATAAAGTTAAAAGAATTAATTTGTTATAATCTTGTTTTCCTGTCCAATAGTAAGCTATAGCTTTATTACTATGGCACCCCACCAAGCAAAATGATTATGTAAAATAATTGCTTAAAGGTTAAAAATCAAAGATACCGCAGTTTCTTTTGTATTTATTAGTCTGATTTAAAGAAGAAAAATATGTAAAAAAATAATAAATAGAATTACTTTTATATTATTTTAGAACAGTTTAATACTTCTTAAGTAGTTATTAAAAAAAAGTTATAAATGTGTTCCTAGGTCATTATATTTTACAATTATTTATGCGTCATTAATTATTATACTTTTCCTTACCTTAAGAAATTGAGTTTGAACTTAGTCATTCCATAGACGTTCAGATTTGATATATTACTCCACAGACCATTCTTACCATTCAGTTCAATACTGGGGATAAAGAGAGGTTCAAATTGAGGTACACCTGCAGAAATGACTAATTTATTTAAAAGATTATAAGATTAAGCATTTTTTAATAATACTGTTAAATATTTAAAAGCAAAATTTATATTTTCTGAAAACTCATTCACAGAGAATCATAACTAAGGGTTTTTTTTGTCATGCCAAAATTAATGGGCACGGAAGAAGTGGTTTTCAAATTGCGGTAGAACTACAAAATTGAAACTTCATTAAATATTGTTAAAGTTTGATTACAACACATATTAAATCGTATTATAATTAACAGTAATTGAAGATTTTTTAAAATTAGATTAGGTTTTCTTTTTAAAATTTTGAGCACAAATATATTTTACAATCCTATATACTTTAAAACTTTTTGCTCAAAAATCAACTAAGTGTAGTATTTGATCTTCTAATTAGATTGGATAACTATTTATCCAAACTCTGAGTGGGTCACTATGTGTGGTTTGTAGTGTTTTGTTGTTAGGCTCAAAGTTTATCAGACCTTGTTTACCCCTAGAGCTCAATATAAAATCACACATGTTTGTATTTACTCATTCAAACCTAAACTTTTAACAATCAATATATTAGCTCTTGTATAAAATTTTGCAATTCTCATTTTTGTCACTGAGTTACTAAATGTTTACTGTTAAAGAAATTATCTTATAATTATATATTTTTTTAAAATATATAGTTTTTCTTTAAACCTTAAAAGAATACTTTTGTAAATTAATGTGTAAAAGTTTTAATGAACATTTTTATTTATAAAACTAGTACGATTGTATGAAAAGTCATTAACTTTCATTATAAATAAACATAGATTTCCAGTTCTAACACTAATAAACTAACAATAATATTTTTTCTAAATTCAGTCTATCTATAATTCGGTCTACAACGTTCTACGACGTCTTCCGATCTCCAACCTCCACCGATCGCGGTCCCACCACAGGTCTTCTGTTAGATCCCTTTTTTTATTTCCTTTTCGACTCCCTCTCTCCAGCTCAGTCTCTGCCTTCCTCGTTTTCTTCTTCCAGGTTATTCAGTTTATGGTAAAAAAAAAAACAAGCAAGTACCATAACAATCTAGCCCCTACCATATGTATAAAATCAATATGTGTCAATAAACTGCAAATTCAAGTTTAAACTAATATAATGAAGTAATTCACTTTGATATAAAAAATATGATTGCACAGTATACCAACCAGCTGACCTCATCAGGAAAGTACTATTGCACTACAGGCTTTCTGAACTGAGAGGAATATCTGAATAATATTCAATTAAAGTAGGATTCCCTATACTTTGTCCCAAATGTCCCAACTCACTGATGTATATATATATATAGGCACGCAGCGGTGTCGCTGACATGATGGAAGCTATATACGTGCACGCAGCTGTGATGGAGGCTCACACAGCTTCCTCGCTGACGTGATGGAAGCGAAATGTTTTGCGCGTGTTGACTCATGACCCGTTATGTTATCACAGTACTCGCCCGGTCCATCGTTGCTGACGTCGTCTGTGCGTACCCGCCATTAATTAATTGAATAAATAAATGTATACTAGAAAAAAAAAGTTGCGCGTTTCTGGCAGGGCTCGAACCGGGGACGTTGCGCGTGTGAGGCGCACGCTATAACCACTGTACCACGGGAGCGTCTTGGGAAATTAGTGCGATTCGAGTTATATGAAACGTAACGATTCCGCTCGGGTTTGCGAATCGCCATCGTGTTACGTGCCCGGGGCCTGTGGATAGCGCGTTATGTAAACGTATAAAGTAAGTCTATCTATGACCTCTCTCTCTCTTTCTAGCCGCCGCCATCGTGTTACGTGCCCGGGGCCTGCGGATAGCGCGTTATATAAACATATAAAGTAAGTTTATCTATGGCCGCCGCCGCCGCCATCGTGACCCGGGGCCTGGGGATAGCGCGTTATATAAACATATAAAGTAAGTTTATCTATGGCCGCCGCCATCGTGGCCCGGGGCCTGTGGATAGTGCGTCATATAAACATATAAATTACTTCATTCTATGACCCCCCTCTCTCTCTCTCTCTCTCTCTCTCTCTCTCTATCTCTCTCTCTAGCCGCCGCCATCGTGTTACGTGCCCGGGACCTGTGGATAGCGCGTTATATAAACATATTAAGTAAGTTTATCTATGGCCGCCGCCATCGTGTTACGTGCCCGGGGCCTGCGGATAGCGCGTTATATAAACATATAAAGTACTTCATTCTATGACCCCCTCTCTCTCTCTCTCTCTCTCTCTCTCTCTCTCTAGCCGCCGCCATCGTGTTACGTGCCCGGGGCCTGTGGAAAGCGCGTTATATAAACATATAAAGTACTCCATTCTACGACCTCTCTCTCTCTCTCTCTCTCTCTCTCTCTCTCTCTCTCTCTCTCTCTCTCTCTCTCTCTCTCTCTCTCTCTCTCTCTAACCTCATCAGCCATCGTGTTACGTACCTAGCTCTGGACTAGGGTTGCTGGATAGTGCGTTATATAAACATATAAAGTAAGTATATTTATGACCTCTCTCTCTCTCTCTCTCTCTCTCTCTCTCTCTCTCTCTCTCTCTCTCTCTCTCTCTCTCTCTCTCTCTCTCTCTCTCTCTCTTATAAAAGGATAGTGTTTAATATTATACGTTAACTTTTACAAAGTTATTAATTAATATGCTACTTTGGTCACAGTTAAAAAAATATTTACTCGAAAACCATGATGACTGACCTCTCGTCTTACGTAAAAAATAAGGAAAAAGAAACAAAGATGTAAACATAAAATTGTATTTGTTTTATTATAAACACCGTTTGCTTGCAAAACAAAAAAAAAAAAAACACTAAAATACATGACATATAGTTGAATTATGGTAAATATTGAGTTAATGGGAAAAAAAGACTTACAAATCAGTTACAAGGTACAAATAAAAAAATAATGAACAGTTAAAAAAAATACAGATTTCGCGCACAACGTAATGTTATACAGTTATGAAACATAACAATGCATCACAAATGTCAGTACAGTATCAATATTAATGTTTTTTTTCATTTGCTCAAATAGTTAAAAATACAATTTCTGAAAGTCCACAATAAATGTACGACAAACTGGGCAACGTAGTAAATAATTAGGGCATTCAACACACAAAACATGTCCACAAGGGAGTAAAGCGGTGTCTTGAGGCTGGTCTAGGCAAACAGGGCAATGCGATGGCAAACGACGTGGATTACAACCCTCAGTTCTCGGTAAAATGAAAGCAGTTTGTATGTCCACAGGACGCGGTCCATGACGGTTCAGTCTGTCAAATCCTACAGAGAAGGAACGGCTGAGTTCAAACGCAGCTAGTCTGTAGTTCTGTACGGCCGAAAACGTAATAATAATAATTTAAAAAAAACGTAACAGAACCTGTATAACAAATATATATATATATATATTTATATATATTAAAAACATACCTAAGACACACTTTTTCGAATCCACAAAGTTACAGTTTATTGTTTTTGTTTGTGTATCTCACACTGTCTGTAAGCGCATGTATCACTTCATATAATGAAAACCTATTCGTATTGCAGAAGTACTGTAAAAAAAAATATTAAATTGTGTACAAATTGTATAGACACAACCTTTTTAGGAAGGCGTAGAGAAAAAAATTATGTTGAACGCAAAAAAAATTATAACTTTAAAATCTAATATTTACCACAATTCAAAAAAAATTACTGGATTCGTAAAGTTACAGTTTGCCCAACATGAGCGATCACAGTCAGCATTTTACCGTTTAATTGATCTATCTCTGATACAGAAAATGTATCAGCGTATCGTTTAGGTAGAAACGCGCTATTCAAGTCGCCGTTTTCGTTTTTAAATTCTAGCAAAAGAGACGTTCCAAATTTAAGGTCTGGCAGGCTGACGCAAGCTGATTTGCACACGGCACGTCGAAATGTGAAGGTCAGTCACAATTCAAGGTCAGGCAGCTGACGCAACATTTGCACACGGCACGTCGAAATGTGAAGGTCAGTCACAATTCAAGGTCAGGCAGCTGATGACGCAACGTAACCCGCCACAGTCACTAAACGTATAAATTACCTGAGGCGCTCACGTTTACGTCAGTGTAGCAGATTCCGTCAAACCTGCATCATTGTTCACCATCGAGTGTTTGTTGATGTTGTTGTTGTGTTCGTCTTTAGCGCATTTTGTAAGTACATTGTTACTTCCTATGTTTCTCTCTCTCTGTAAAAAATATTAAATGGTATTTTGTCTTTCTATATCTCATTCCTCGACTTGTTGATTTAAACTTTAAAAGAATATTTGCATTTTATATTTAAAAAATATACACTTAAAATTTAAACTTTTTTCTGAAAAGAAAGTAATAACATTTTAAGTATTAACTAATAGTTTTTGCCATGTTTAGTGAATCAAGTAATAATAATAATAATAATAATAACGATAATACTAATAATATTAATACATCAGCCTTTATAGTGTCCAAAGTGTCGACTTATGTGAAAAAGTTTCGTCTGCACGGGACCAAAGTGACGTTTAAATTTAATCGACCGCCTTCAGATGCTGACGAGATTCAATGGGTCAAACAAGGTCTGACAGAACTCGTGGACGTTATGACAAAAGACGCTACCGAGGAAGATCGTTTGGGTTTCACTCTGACCAGCTTGAACTTTAAAAATCGCGACCCCGGTTACGTAGCTTTTAGACCGGCAACGGAAGTGACCGCTGACGTTCTCTGGAATATTTTCGGCGGCATAATCCAGAGCAATGCCGAAACGTTCACTACCAGTGACGTTTTCAAAGTGGAATGCACCAGAGTGAACGTTCCACTGGGTCGTGGCCGGGTTAGACCGGGACTCTATAATAACTTTGTCGAAGAATGTAAAGCAAGAAAAGGGATCGTGGTGATTAAGAACAACGATTCACTGTGCTTGCCGTGCTCACTGGTAGTGAGTAAAGCGCGAGCGGACAAAGACCGAGATTACAAGGCTATCATACAAAATAGGCGAAAAAGACAGACTATCGCGGCCCGCCGACTGATGATTGACGCCGGTGTTGACATAGGGGATGCGGGGGCAGGGGTGGTAGAATTACAACGGTTCCAAACATTCCTGACCGATTATAAAATCACCGTTTACAATTACGACAGCCGCGGTCGTAGCGTGTACTTTGAGGGCGACGCCCCGAACGCGCGGTACACGATAAAATTAATGTTTCACAACGGTCACTACAATACGATCACTAGCCTAACAGCCGCTTTCGCTTGCGGTTATTACTGTGTAACTTGCCACGCCCCTTACGAGCACCAAGAGGAGCACAGATGCCAGGCGCAGTGCAACGCTTGTAAGCGAACGCCGCCGTGCGTAAAGGACGACAGCGCTATCCTTTGCAGCGATTGCAACAGATATTTTAAAAATAAAAATTGTTTTACCGCTCACAAAGGCTATGTCTGTCAGTCTGTACAGGAATGCGCGAAATGTAACAAACTGATTATAACTAAAAAACGGAAAACCGAGCACGTTTGCGGTGAAATGTATTGCAAGGTGTGCAAAGACTATAAGCAGTCGGACCACCAATGCTACATGACGGTCGACACTCGTAAACCTCTTGTCAGAGACTTCCTGTTCGTATTTTTCGACTTCGAGACGCGCCAAGACGAAGTTCTGGACACGGCTCGGGTGCACCGTGTCACCTTGTGCGTGTCCAAACAGTATTGCTGGGAGTGTATGATACGCTTGACGCAAGACTGCCCCCACTGCGGTACCAGAACGCGCGTGTTCCAAAAAGATCCGGTCCGCAGATTCATGTCCTACGTAATGGACGTGCGCAAGACGTACAAAAAAGTGTGCGTCATCGCGCACAACGGTCAAGCGTTCGACTACCAATTTATTTTCAAGTACGTGCTCGAAGAGACGAAATTCACGCCGAAACTCATCACGCGCGGGTCCAAGGTTATTCTCATGGAGTTGGATAACGTGAAATTCATCGACTCTTTTCACATGCCTAAATTACATGCCTATGGCTTTATCGAAACTCCCCAAAGCGTTCGATCTGCCGCCGGAAAAGAAAAAAGGCTATTTCCCCCATCTGTTCAACACTCTGGCCAATCAAAATTACGTAGGTCCCATGCCCGGCCGTGAGTACTACTGCCCCGACTCCATGTTCGACAAGAACCACAAGGAGTTTTCCAAATGGTACGAAGAACAGGTGCGCAACGAATACGTGTTCGATTTTCAAAAAGAGATTTTCGAATACTGTTATTCGGACGTGGATATACTTGCGCAAGCGTGCATAAAGTTCCGCGCTTCGTTTCTGCAGGAATGCAATGTGGATCCGTTCCTGGAAGCCGTGACCATCGCCAGCGCGTGCAACGTGGCGTTCAGACGTAACTTTCTGAAGGCCGGCTCCATCGGAGTAGTTCCGAAAAACGGCTACCGTTTGGCCGACAAACAATCGCTCGCCGCTCTGCAATGGTTGGCCTCGGTAGAGGAAAAGGAGCGGGAGCGGACCGCCGACGCCGACTTCCGTTTGGAACAAGCTGGTCGTGGTAGGGAGAAACAGATTGCCGGCATGAAAGTGGACGGTTATTGCGCCCGAACGGACACCGTATACGAGTTCCACGGCTGCTACTGGCACGGTTGCCAACGGTGTTTCCCTCACGGGCGCGAAGCGCCCTTGGAGGATGACCCGTCCGACACGTTCGACGCTCGTTTGCAGAGAACCAAGGCAAAAATAGATAAGTTGTCACGTCTGGTCTCTTCGGTAGTGGAGATGTGGGAGTGCGAGTTCAAGGCACCGCCTCATCTCGCCTTCCAGCCCGCTTCACCCCTTAATCCTCGAGACGCTTTCTTCGGCGGTCGTACTGGTAACGTGCGCACCTATCACGCTTGCAAAGAGGGAGAAAAAATCCACTACGTGGACGTGTGCTCCCTTTACCCGTGGGTATGCAAGTACGGTCGATACCCCTTAGGCCACCCCAAAATTCACGTAGGCGATGCTGACTGCAGGAGGGCGGGCATGGATGCGGACGGCTTGCTGAAGTGTACCGTCCTTCCGCCTCGCGAACTCTACCACCCCGTGCTGCCGGTTAAGATGCATGAGAAACTGATGTTCGTGTTGTGCCGCACATGCGCGGAAACGCTGAACGTCTCCGACTGCGACCACGACGTCGACCGACGAGCGTTGACCGGGACTTGGACTATGGACGAAATCCGTAAGGCCGTGGATAAGGGGTACGTCATTTTGGAAATGTTCGAAATGTGGCAGTACGAAATGGCGTCTTTCGACCAGGGCGGCGGCTTATTTACCGATTTCATTAATACATTTTTAAAAATAAAACAAGAAGCTTCCGGCTATCCCGACTGGTGCACGACCGACGAGGACAGACAAAAGTACATAGACGACTATTTCACGGCCGAGCGGGTGAGACTGGAAGCGGCGAAAATCGAAAAGAACGAGGGCCGACGCTCGCTGGCCAAATTGATGTTGAATTCCTTTTGGGGAAAATTCGGCCAGCGAGAAAACCAAAGACCGCGATAATCAGGCAACCCACCGAATTGTTCAAAATGTTGGTCAGTCCGTCCGTTCGCGTTAACAACATCCAGGAGGTGAACGACGAAACCATCGTGGTGAACTGGGAGTACGTCGAAGACGTCTGCGAGGTTCTTCCGACGGTCAACGTCGTACTCGCCGCTTTCACGACTGCTCAGGCGCGACTTAAACTGTACGAACACCTGGATGCCCTTGACAGACAGACCATTTACTACGACACTGATTCTGTACTCTACCTGGAAGGTGCACACAAGGTAGAAACAGGTGACTACTTAGGACAGATGACGGACGAACTCCTGGAGTATGGTCCCGGTTCGTACATTACGGAATTTGTATCCGGTGGACCAAAAGTCTACGGTTACAAAGTTTTTTCTACCAAATGTAACGAACTGGTCACCGTATGCAAGGTTAAAGGACTCACATTGAATCTCAGCACGTCTGGCGTTGTAAATTTCGAGTCGTTAAAGAGAATGGTTCTCGACGTCGACGACGACTCCGATAAGCAATCGGAAACTATTACGGTCACAGACAAAAGGATTCGTCGCACCAAAGATCACCAAGTGATCACGGTGAACGAATCAAAAATATTTCGCGTGACAGGTGCGAAAAGAAAACGCTGCGGTGATTTCGATACACTACCGTACGGTCACCGTAGCAAAAAACAACATTTAGAGTAGAGAGAGAGAGAGAGAGAGAGAGTGAGAGAGAGAGAGAGAGAGAGAGAGAGAGAGAGAGAGAGAGAGAGGGGCACGGACAGAACACTTTTTCAAAATATTTTTTACCCTCTATCTTATTGCTGAATGCAAGGTCACTGGCGAAGAGTTAATTCTCTCGTAAACATGAGTGTGTGTGTGTGAATGTCCCCTCTGGCGAAGCGTGACCGCGCTCGTAAGGGTGAATGTCCCTCTGACGAGGTGTAACAACCCGTAAGGTGTATGGTGCAATAAGAAAGACGGTAAAAAAAAAACGGAGGTATCAGCAGAGGAATAGGAATTTTTTTTGGAATGGATACCACGCGAGGGTGGCGAAGGTTGGGGCCACCCTCCATAAAAAAAAAGTATAAAATCTTTTGTTTCAGGTAGACAGTCGTCAGTAGGTATGAACGTGAGACGTGAAATAGCCGATGAGCTGCATAAGCCGGCGCGAAGAAATTTCAAAACACGTCGTGTCACGCTGAAGGGTGTGAACGATTTATATCAGGCGGATTTGGTGGAAATGATCCCGTACGCTAAGGGCAACAACGGTTACAAATATATACTGACAATGATAAATTGTCTGTCGAAATTCGCTATAGCCGTTCCGTTGAAAACAAAGACGAGCGCCGAAGTTGCGGCCGCTCTAGAACCGATACTCGAAAAACACCCCATGCGCCATTTTCAGACCGATCAGGGTAACGAGTGGTTCAACGCCCACGTGGGTAAACTGATGAAAAAATACGGCATAAACCATTACACCACGTATACGGATAAGAAAGCGTCTATAGTCGAACGGCTCAATCGCACTTTGAAAACGAAAATGTGGCGCGAATTTACGGCTCGCGGCAGTTACGAATGGATAGATTTATTAAAATTGGTAGTTCGATTTTACAATAACACTGTGCACAGCACTATCGGTATGAAACCGGGTCGTGTGACGCGAAAACACGAAAACCAACTTTTGAAAAAAGTAAACGGTCAGGGTGGTGGTGGTGGCACTTTGGAAAAGACTAAATTTAACGTGGACGATAAAGTAAGGATTTCCAAGTATAAGAAGACCTTCGCTAAAGGCTACCTACCGAACTGGACAAACGAGGTGTTTTCTATTTACGCCGTAGTCCCGACCGCACCTACCACGTACATTTTGCAAGACTCGAAAGGCGAGATTCTGAAAGGCAGGTTTTACGCCGAAGAAATAAGTAAAACCAATGTGGGCGATGTGTACCTCGTGGAAAAAGTATTGCGATCGAAAGGGAACAAAGTTCTGGTAAAGTGGTTAGGCTTTGACAAGTCGCACAACTCGTGGATCGATAAGCGCAAACTAATCGCTTGAAACAGGATATCCGTTTCCTGTGCCCCCACACGCGGCCACATTTTTACATTCGGACGAAGGATACTCTTCTGAGCCTGCTATTTATTAGACACGCGCGCGCACGAGCGGTTCAGTATCGAACGATAATGCGTATCGAGACGTCGCGTGAAAAATTGCAAATTTCAAATTTCGACGTTTTTGCCGGCGGTGGCGGGGGCAAGAGTAAACGTCATAGCTCGCTTTTGCCCAACACTATTCGTTGTATCGTATGCGGACCGTCGAACTGCGGTAAAACTAATGTTGTGTTCAATTTACTTTTCGACACCAACGGATTGAGATTCGCGAACGTTTACGTATTTTCGAAATCTCTGCACCAACCGAAATACAAACTATTGGAAACGGTTTTCACCGAGGACACGGGTATAGGTTATTTCCCGTGTACCGACAACGAAAGTGTCATCGACCCCAGCGAGGCCGAACCGAATTCGGTAATGATATTCGACGATATAGCTTGCGAGAAACACGATAATATACGCAAATATTTCACAATGGGGCGTCACAATAATATAGACTCATTTTATCTAGGCCAAACGTACAGTAGGATTCCGAAGCATCTGGTGCGCGACAATGCCAACTTGCTGGTAGTATTTAAACAGGACGAACTCAATTTGAGACACATTTACAACGATCACGTGAACACGGACGTTACGTTCGGTGTTTTTAAAGATATCTGCGCGGCAGCGTGGAAAGAGAAACACGGGTTCTTGGTGATAGACAAAGACAGCGAGATAGAAGAGGGCCGGTACAGGATAGGATTCGATCGTTTCTTCAAAGACCTGCAATGAGAATATACACGTACAACGATGTAGCCGCGTTTAAGAACGCTTCTTCTACACGTCCGCGGCGGCAGCCGCCGAAATCGAACCTGTGCGCTTGGTATTACGCGGATAGGAAACGGTATTGCGGCAATTACTGTAGTAGATCGGGAAAACACGGTGACGTATTCAACAGACGTTGTTGGCGCCATAAAAGGCGCGGTGGCTACAGTAAGACCGTCCCGCCTGTCGTAATACTGATGATCGCAAGCGCTTCGCGCATCTACAACAGAGATATTTGGGTGAAATTTCTGTGCGAGAGTGAAAAACGCGGAGTCCCGTTCGAGTTGGTAATTTACAACGAACACATGCTCAACAGTACAGTACGACACCCTCAAAATCTACTCTCACGTTTCAGACCGTTTCCGGATCTTTTTAACCGTACAGTTACAACCGGTCACGGTAACCTCGAGTACACTCAAGTCTATTTGGACATGTTGCAGTACGGCTGTTTATTCCCGAACGCGTCCAGATGTGTGGTAATTACAGAAAGAAGTACACCCATACGCGAACCCGTGGAAGCCTACAGACTGATTACAAGTTCGAGATGTATGATTGACGTGAGTTATAACGTAAAATACGGTCCCGTACCAGCGCTTTTGCCTCACAATACACGGGGCAGAGCATTCGAAGCGGTGAACAACAAAGCGCAAGGTATGTTTACGGTAAAATTTCTTAAAGTCGCCCTGCCGAACGTCGTCGAACAGTGCCGACACTTTGGTCTCTCTTTTGACGGTCACCGTTACAAGGTCGTCGACTCGCGACAATTGGAAACATGGCGTAATTATACGGGTGCGAATTTAGACGAATTCCTCTTATTGAATTCGTATCTTTTAGCTTCATCAACTTCGATTCGTCCTCTAGTTCGGCTGAAAGAGTACATGCAGGATACGCCGCGAGACGATCACCTATTGGTAGCCGAAATACCTGAGTGGCGTGACAACGTGAAACGAACCTTTGTTTTTACGGACGCGCGTAAAACTATGCGGATCCCTTTTTTCGATAACAATATGTACGGTTATCTGAGAGGGTTGCGTTGGGAGGGTAAAAGGTTTTTGTACGCGTCAGCCGGTGACGTTATACAATATCTGTTGTCCGCGAAAAAGTTTCCACTTTTCTTTAGATCGCTGGAATTGCCCTGAACAACAACATATATAAATAACACTACATATTAGTACAGCCGTTCATTCGACGATATGACGTTAACCGTTGATCTGGCTACACTCGAAATCGATCGGTTGAAAGACGCCTTGAAGCGGAAATATATGCAGATGAAATTCGGCGATGCCGATATGGACGTACAATTGACCAGACAGTACAAACCCATCATCAAAGAGTTGACGAAAATCGCGGGTGGGACATTATCGAACGACCGTTGTGGCCGGCCGTAAAACACGAATCGTGGGTCCTCAAGATGGCCACTATAGACCAGATGCCTCAGATCATAGCGTTAGTCTTTCAAACGGATAGGTCCAATCAGATCGCTAAAGATGCGTCGGCGTTCGATTATTGCAACATCAAGGACGTACGCGTTCATCTGAATTCGGATTTTCACCCTTACGAACGGGTACGCGGTAGTGCGGCGCTAGCGTACCACAAATTCTGCGATTTCCAACAGTACTATTACGGTCGCGAACCGTCCCCTTGTGTCGATTTGCAAACGTTCAAAGAGAAAACACCGATTTTCGTAATCGATTGTTCCAAGCACAAAGATTCGTTCAGGTCGGGACCTGTCGACGTGAAACTGGAAATCGAAGCTTCCGATAATTTTCCCGCCAATACGACGGCCTATTGCGTTATCTTTTACGATAAGCACATGAGCTATTCCCTACTCACAGGCGCTATTAAGAATATAGCGGGTTTTTAGGCTGGTAGGGAGGAGGAGGAGGAGTGGGGAGAAGTCAGGTAGGTGCGAGATGAGTGTTACAGCGATCAGTGCGAGTCATGGAGCGTATGGACGTGGATCGCCAGCAGTCTACAAGACGTACGGTGCCACCAAACTTGACTTTAGGTATTTATTTGAAAACGGTGAATTTTTTAAACAGCGATTGCAGTAAATTTATCGTGACCGGTCTTTTCCAGCACGCCGCACACGAGCTGGGCGTTTTGGTGCAGTCGGGTAAAAATAAATTCGTTTTCTTCACCTATTTCACGTTCAACGAGTTGCTGAACGAACTGACGAATATAACGTCGGCAGCCGCGGCTGCTGCTGCTTCGACCGCTTCGACAAAATTTAAATTCAGTCAAGGTCACGTGATTGTCCGGAAAGTGTTCGGTAAGAGATACGTTCAGTTGTACAGCGGCGTCGGTAGCGGTCCG